>VZTL01012568.1:27144-43654 GCA_013400535.1 Scopus umbretta
GAAAAATGGTTTCTGTGTTAAACTTTCACAACTAAACCTGAAACCCAGTGATGTTTGGTTTAGGTTTTGTTACAAACCTAGAACACAGGCCAAGTTGGGGGAAAAAAAAAAGTAAAAACAACCCCAAAAAAGCCCCGGGCAAAGTTTCAAGTACATCAAGACCGATTTATGGTTTTGAGTGGAAACCGTACTCAGTTCACTACTTTCACAGGGGTTTGATCTGAAACCAGGCACAATCTGACAGCCTCAAGCTGACTTTTGCTTCAGGTTAAATTGAAAGCCAAAGCTAGCACATGTCCCCAAGTATCCAGGTCTACAAGGTCCTTGAGGAAGGAAGGATTCATGATCACAGACATTCAGAGAGTCCGTAATTGCACAGCAGTACCTACACACTGGTGTAAGTCACTCCAATCTTACATGGGCAACAGATCTGCCTTCAAGACAGTACTGTAATATACTCTGAGAGCTTTCAGTATAAAATATATCATATAATTCAAATTCTAGCCTGTAGTTTTTCATTTGTTTGGTTTGGTTTTTTTCCCCTCCATTTCCTTTAATTGTTTGTTTTGCTTTTAATGTCTTTGCTGCTTTGGTACAGTTGGCTTTTTATCAGATCGCAGACAAAAATTCTGGTGGTCTTGTATCAAAAGCCGTAAGTTGTTGCAGTAATTGAGAATGCTGTTGTGGCACTGATAGTAATTCACCAATTTTGCTGAGAGATAAGGCGCGTGCCTTGCTATGTGCATATACTGCATTATCTCTGAGGTTTCTCTCCCTCTGCCTAACACTGATACTTGTGTACGTTTTAGGCCTGCTTTCAAAATATTAAACTAAAGTGTCCATTTGAAAAAAAGTGATGGTGACTGTGCCATTGCTAGACAGACAGCGCAGGAGTCAGCATTTCACAGAGGTGGAAGGAAGGCTGAAGTAAATAATGGACCACCAAAGCCATTATTTAATGATCCTGTGCCTGGCTTCTACCATTATTTTACATCGTTAAATGTAACGTCTTGCCTCCCCCTGCCAGCCCTCCGGTTTCTGAGTCCTACTTAATACCTTGTAGATCCAGCCAGTGAGGGTTTATGCATCCCTGAGTCTGATGAGATGCTCCAGACATGCAAACGCCTCCAGACAACGCAACAGCCCTAAGTCAGCACATCAATATCAGGGCCAGGCAGCCCGTGCCTTATACAGATGTACGTGTGTGCTTGACTATACGCTGGGAGTAGACTTGCATGGGATTAGCCACTGGGAACACTAAGTGCACGCTTAAGTTTTTGTGGGACTGGCAGGCCTATCTATTAACAAAAGAAACAGATACATAAATACTACTTTGCACGTATCCAGTCCCCCATCCTAATTCTTTATATTTTAATCAGATTAAACTTTGCAGAAACATATTATTTCATGACAAAAACGCCACAAGGAACAATCCTTTGTATAGGATATCAAAGAACCATCTTGAGACATGGCTCCAGTCGAGTTGGCACAGAAGAGGTAAAGCATCCCCAGCCACGAATCCTCCCCAAGCCGGCAGGAAGCCACAGGGAAGTTTGCTTGCTGGAGCCAGGCTCCTGGAAACGTGCTGCTCTCTGTAGTGGTTTCAACAACAACAACAACAAAAAATCCAACAGCAAGTACGATGGGCTTAACGTATGAGCCGATCCCCATGCAGTCTGCTTGATGCGCTTCAATGGGTGCAGGGGAATTGTTTTGTCGTCACCTATTTCCCCGGGTCCCCGCTGAGATGGGGTTTGCCTCCCGGGTGGTCCTTTCCTAGTGGGAAGATACAGGTGGAGATACACATCCTCCTCCGGCTGTAGCTGTGCTGGCTGAGTCGCTCCCACCGCCACTCTCCCCACAGGTCCCTCGACCTGCTCCCTTCAAAATCTGCTCTTTAAGCTGCTTATTGGGCTCATTTTCACCTTGCTGTGACAAGCCACTGGAGACAGGCTGTGAGGAGCAAACATCTGCCTGCACGTTTGCAGGCACATCTCCCACAGGCCAGCGGGGGCCTGCCAGATGCTTTGGCCTCCTTCTCCACCACACCTTCAGCCCCAGCAAGCCAGCGGGTTTTACCCGCAATTCTTCTCCTCTATGTGGACTTTGCAGGAGGTTAAACCAAAGCAGGGAATAGCCCAGCACTGCCAAGAAACCTGAGTAACCCTAGTCCTTGCCAGACAGAAGGCAGTTTGGGTTGGTATTCCTTTGCTTGTCCTTCCAAAATTTACCAGGCTATGTCATCTTTTCAAGCATAAATCACCTGAGATGACTAAGGTTAGGAATGAATTTCTAGATGTTAATAAATGCCAACGATGCCACCATTCAGCTTGTGCATAGAGCTGCCAAGTAGCAAGCCAAATTCCTCCCTAATACAATCCCAGTGAAAGGAAGGTTATTCCAGCAGGGGTAATTCTTACTTCTTCATGCTAGACACACACCACTTCTTAAATCCAGTGTTCTATTTACATTTTAAGTATCCTTCTCAGAAGATAAGTGAATTAGGCAGTCGCGCTGTCTACTAAAGCTGACTGAAAAAGTGAAAAGAGCAAACTAGTCCAGCTGAAGCACAGCTGGACAACTTTTCTTGCTCTTATTATTTGATGCCCTTCAGGATATAAAGAAAGTCCGTGCTCCATTGTTCCAGTGACAGAATAAGGCCTGCTGAGACTCCTCCACTTCATTACAAAACATCGCATGCTGGAGCAACCACAGAAGGCCACAGCTGGCCAGCTCTGGGAAAATCAGAAAAAGAGTTTGCTAACTTAAAATGGCTTGAATGCAGAATTTCTGTCCCCTGCTAGTCAGAGCACACAGCATTATTTGTTGGTCTGGAAGGAAATGCCCATCACCTACACTGCCAGTTACATACATATGGTTTTAAAGGGCTACTGCCTTCACATCAGATGTTACAGCTGGAAAGAGAGGCTCTAGGACTCGACTGTCCACTGGACATCATAGTGCAGCCACAGTCCCCCTGGACCAGCTCCCGCCTGGGGAGTACCAACAAGTCGGGCAAACGCTCGAGCTGCAAACCACATTCTTGCTTCAGTCAGTTGCTTGGGATGTTTCTCTCATGCCTATCAGCATCACCTCTCTTATCTGGAGCGAGCACAAGGCATTTTGCTCCTCCATACGTCCTTACCCTGCCTGCTGGTGAGCAAGCAAGCCCCTGGCTTGAGCAGGGAGGTAGCTCCGAGTGCACCTCCGCACCCGTAGCCCTAACGGGGCAAAGCCCCTGAAGGAGAGCGTCCTGCAGAGCCCCACAGGGGATGGGGTGCATACTAATAAAATTAGCCCCCAACATCTCTCACGTGACCCTACACATCTACCTCTATACGACCTGCCAGCAAACTGAGAAAACCTGGAGTTTATTGGGATGAAAGGCTGGTGCTGGCGATCTGGTTGTTACAAACCAACCATCCAGCGGCAAAAATGGCAAAGCCATTTAAAACCAAGCACCGTAAAGCTGCATGCGTCCATCCCCTGTTGCCTCAACTCTTTCCTCACTGCTGCTTCTTCAATATCTTTGCCGGGAAATATGAGGGCACTGGTAATGCTCTTGCCTTCAGCCATAGCCTGGGCTCTGCCCCAGGCACTGTTGTGAGCCTCGTCCTGTGCCCTGAAGACACAACCAGGAGCTGCAAGCACTCCTGGGGCCTTTTGCTAATATGAGCTGTGACCCCCCCATTCCCCGGGTTGCACGCCTCCCTTTTCTTGTTTCTGCAGAAGCAATTGCTCAGCAGGAATTAAATGAGGCCAAAAAAACCCCAAAAATGTCTAGGAAAAAAAAAGACAAACCCAAAACATGCAATTTTGGAGCTTCCAAAATGAATGAAACATGGCAAACATTTTCAACTGTACCCAAAATATAGGGGAAAAGGACATATATATCTAAATTTCTTGAAAGAAACAGTTTGTTTTGAAAATGCCACAGCATTTTATTTCAATGCCTCTTAAACACAACCCTTTGATTTGCTATTTTGAAGTGGCATTTTCCACTCAAAAGAGACCTGAAATAAAAGAAAGTGTGAGAAGCAAGAGGGGTAACTAAACCTCAAAACAAAATATTACATTCAAAATGCAATTCGGGTTGACCGAAAATAACACGTTGGGTTTTTTCTCATTTCCCCCAAACAACAACAAAAAAAAAAAAGGAAAAACTCTCACTTTGACCCAATCCAGTTCTTCTTCTCTCCATTTTCCAGCTCAGCTTCGGGACTGAGGCAGCTATCATTTTCCTAGGTCTTTCCAGAGGGCATATTCTCTGCTTTGTGCCTCCCTGCCATGCAGTCCACGGGCAAACACAGAGCGAGCAACAAAGCTCTGCTCCTTCGGGG
Source organism: Scopus umbretta (assembly GCA_013400535.1). NCBI lineage: Eukaryota > Metazoa > Chordata > Aves > Pelecaniformes > Scopidae > Scopus > Scopus umbretta. Next base: position 31,485 of record VZTL01012568.1, read on the forward strand.
CAAACCAAACCCTCAGGTGCCTTGTTTTTATTCAATTTTAACTTCTACATAAGAAATGAGTCAGTATTATCCCGGCTGTCTGACTCATGAATTTCAGGAGCATCTAAAACGCTCAATGCAGATACTGTCTTTGCATAAGTGCGTGAAGCAGGCAGGGTAAGGGGAATCTGTTCATATTTAATCTTCTTTCTAACTCTGTCGCACTTACTGTGCAGCTTTGGCGAGTCAATTTGCTCCCACGGCTCAGTTTCCCCGACTCCAGAGCAGAAACGAGCTTTATCAGCACAGCAAGCTGCTGTGCCTGCTCATGGGTGCACCCTCCTGAAAACAGCAGGTTGACCACTGTCCTCTTGTGCAGCGAAGTTTCTTTCCCTCTATTTCAGCATCTACAGAATACAGAAAGGTTGTAATGGTCTAAACCTGCCTAGTGCGTGTGTCTCTTTTGGGATGTTACTCTGCTTGCAAGGGCAGCCAAGCTTTGAGAAAAACAGCTTCTTCCCTCCCCCCCCCTTTTCCCTTTTTCTCTTTTTTTTTTTTTTTTTTTGCATCTTCCTCCGCGGGTTTCCGGCGGTTCCTTACAGCCCCACAACAGACAGCTGTGCTCACTGTACCTGTGTGTGTGTCTGACTTTTCCTCCCCAGGAGATTTGTCTAGAAGATAAGCACAAGCTTGCGGAAATCCTGTGACACCGGCCTTAGGGCAGCTCTTTGTAGCGGGGATCCCAGTGACATTTTGTCCTTCTGGAGGTCTCGCTGACAGACACATCCATGCATTTGGCACCCCATGAAAATCTGAAGTAAGGCTTTGGGCGCCTTACACCGTCTCCCCAAACACACAAGGCTCCGCCACTGCTCTGTGGTTTTGCTGTGGCCAAGCTTACTTTCATTTTCACGTGGTGGAGGGGAACGTGGCATCTGGGTTTCAGCCAGGGAATCCTGCATCGAGGTCCTGCGTGCTGCACCCTAAAGACACTGCAAACACAAGAATGATCCCTCTGTGTGGGATCGACAGGGAATTTATCCCTCGAGATCTGGGAGAGCAGGGGTATAAATGCAAGGAATTTATGAGGTGCTTAGTTGAGTGATGACTCTGAAGGGAGAAAGGAGCAGTGAAGGGAGGAAGATTTGGGGAGGGTGGTGAGATGGGCCAGGCATGTGTCCTCTGCACGGAGGGAGTATCCTGTCTTCTTGGCATGGAATAAGGTCAGTTCATTGCGTATTAAGAAGGGCTTGTTGGGAGAAAAAACATATCCAGAAAAGAAAACCAGGACCAAAAAATATCCCAAAGATGCTTGTGAGGACACCGGGATGGACCCAATCCTTGGGCACCTGGTTGCCCCGAGTCAGAGAGAAGCAGGGTGCAGAGCCCCGGCGGTTTGACTGAGGTTATGGAGGAGTTCAAGGGCACCCGAGGGCAGGCAGCCAGATTTCAACCTTTCAAAGGAGCCACCTTAGTGCCTGAGACAGCCGCCTTCTCCTCAGCATCAGGACAAAACTTCCCAAGACAGACCCTACAATATTCAATATTCACAACGACACACAAATACACGTAAAAAGACAAAGCCAGGCTCTCCTTTCCCTGCAGCTGGCACCGTGTATGACATATCAGACTTTCCCAGTTCCACTCCAAGCAGAGGGGTATACACATGCATTTTTTTTCCTAGTTTAGAAAAGCAAAAAAATATTTCTTGGGCTTTTGTTTCAAAATTCACTATGCTGTGACATTTTTCAGCAAAATATTTCAATTAGGGTTTTATTGTTCTTTTTTTTTTTTTTTTTCTGGTAAGACGGATTTAGTATCTGGTTCCACAGACTCAGCAAGAGAGTAAATCAGAATTTATAGGAAACTGGGAAGTCCCAAGTGGACCTACCAGCATACAGAGCAAAGATTTAAGATTTATTTGAGGACATGGAAGTAAAAAGAACAACAACATTTCCTTTGGGAGGAGCAGCTCTTGTGTTCATGCCTTCCAGTTTAAACAGAAATGTCTTCCCTCAGCAATTTTGCATCGCAGGGAACTTGGGAGATGTAGCGCAACTGGAAGAGGACAGGGAGGGGAATCCCTAGGATTTGATGGCAATGTTAAGTAATTCCAGAGACTCTCCTACAGGAAAAAAAATCGAAAGAGGAAAAGGAAAAACACCTTCCAGTTCAAAACTCTCTGTAAGCCATTGTTTTGCAGATGAAAATGTCAAGGGAGGCAGTGTCTTCTGGTGGTGAACATTCCCATATTTCCTCTTCCTTTTGAGCTTGGCTAGCACATTTGTGTCGAGCCCGGTAACCCCGCAGGCAGCTGAATAACATTTACTGCAATGTCTAGACGCGGGAGAGCACTGCGCCTCCTAAATTAGCCCAGGATACTCTCCAACCGCGACGCTCTAGGAGAGGGATTGCCAATGTCTGATACTTGAAACAGATTGCAAAATCTTTCCCCCCAACAGTGAGTTACGAGTAAAGACTGCTGTCGAATAGAGGCAGAAGAGGAAGTCTCACTCCGGCTGGAGTTTGGGGGGTTCCTCTGTATACCCGCAGGCTGATGGAGCCGATGGCCCTCTGAAGCTACCCGTTCAGCTCCCGGAGCCATGGAGGTGGAGAACGAATTTGGCTTCAATCCCCTACGGACCCAGAAAGGAGGACTCTGGTTGTGAAGGGATGCACAGCCTGTGGCAAGGTTCCCATAGCTGCATACCTTCAGGGAGCTATGGTAAAGGCCAGCTGCTGGTCTCACCGTGGTATATATATCCGAAATAAAGGCACCAGTGGTATTGCTCCCGGTCTATACAATCACACTAGAGAGGAAAAATTTTCTCCAATAGTCTCAATGAAGAGAAAGACACCCAGAGCTAAACAAATAATTCTTTACGCTGGGCATGACCAGCCCTTCTCAGCCTGCAAACCACTAAGCAAAATCTTCGTTCCACGGGGAGCCGCCAGACCCTGGCCCCTGAGCCTGAAAACCACATGGAGGAGGAGCTGGGAGGCAGACAGGGAGAGTGACCCCATCCCTGAGCTCTGCAGCTCCTGGTGCTGCGCCGGGTGCCTGGCCGCAGGGGTTCCTGCATGGGCTCACATCTTCCAGGCAGTCGGCCACCCCCAATTCAGCGCTGGGCTCAATTTTCGCAGTCGCACACGTCTTCAAACCAGTGGGAATTAGAGGCTTTAAGATCTGACTTCCATGATTCAGAAGCTTGCAATTTTGCGGGATGTGGGTGCTTCCCTTGTGTGGGACATCTGAAAGGCCAAGCCTTGCTCATCTTCAAAATTGCATATAGTGTTTGGATATCTTTCATGTCGCAGTGCAATTTCCAGGATGAATGCATACGCTGCACCCCTTTATGGTGTGTTTTAATTTAGGCCTCTGTGATGTGAGACCCTGAAAAGTGCATTTAAAATTGAAAAGGCAGCTGGTCCTCAACACTAAAGGCACAAATATGATACCGCAAAACATTTTCTGAAGGGTGTGCCTTCTTCAAACACACCGTCATTAGAAAGATTAAAATTCAGAAGAGAGGCGGCATATGTCTTACAGTCATTATTAAAAAAAAAAAAAAAAAGTCGGGGGAAGCATTATAACTAAGAATCTAAGTTTAATTCTTTATCCAAGTTACATGTTGGCACAAGTGCAAAGGAAAGTGCTCTTGTTTAGGCAGCAAAAAGTATTTGTAGGTGCAAACACTTCTTCGGAGGGTGAAAAATGTGTTTCATCTGTAGAGAGTTATTTTCAAACTTGGAAATCAAGGTGTAAGGAATTTTCCTAGGGTGGAAATGCACACTAGGGCACTTTTACTCAGGCCACACCAGGCAAACAATTACAACCACATTCAGTTTGATGGGGCAGCTTCACAGCAGCATTTCATTTTAATCCATGTTGGTATAAACTATGAAAAGACAATAAACAGTGTGGTATTTAGGCTTGAAGCGTTTAACTTTACACCAAAATTCTCATAAGTTTGGAGTAATCCTGGTATGTCTCACAAACATGTTACAATTTATTTCTGTCCTTTCTGATAGTAAATTGCAGGGGAACAGAGGGGCTTAGGTGATTTAAATACCACTTGCAGCCAAGCAATTAGACACACGTAAATAAGCACGGGGAATTAAGCTCAAGTGGATGTTGTTTTCCTGTCTTAGATGACTCCCAAGTGCTCCTGAGTCTGAGTTCTCCACCTGACACCTAGGTATCTTCTGGGGTTGTGATTTCTTCTGCTGTAAGGGAAGACCAACGCTCTTCACCCTTACAAACAACTGTGAAGGATACTAATGAAAATCAGTGTATAAGACCAGACGTGATTACATGGATGCACTAACTAGATCAAAAATTGCAATATATCATTTATTACCTGGGTGATTATATTTTTGCAAGATCTCATGTTCCTGAGTGCTTGTCTCCCCCCAATACTTGGAAAATGAACGTGAGAAAAGTCTGTATAATGAAATGCCATTGTTAAAAGGTCAAAGCCCCTTTTGGGGTAATTGTCGGCAGCAAAATAAGTTACTGCAAAGCTTCCACCGCTTTCTGGTACAGTCAAGTAAAGCTCTGGCCTTGCTTTTGGTGACAGCTGTATAGTAGTGGCACAAAGTCCCTTCCACTGTTAATTTTCTTCAGAAAGCAGAAGGCAGCAGGCGCTGGTGCCCTTTCTCAAAGGTTGCCTTCCTCAACTAGCAGAGGTAAAGTCCATCTGCAGAGGGGATAGAGTTGACCTTGACTTGCTACAGCAAGGTGAAAATCACCTCTGCTTTGCACCCTCCCAGGATTTTACAGCAAGACAACTATCCATCTTTCTTTCAAGAATACTTATCGCAGTTTGCCTGCAACCCCAGGAGAGAAGAAGGGCCAAAATTCGGACTACCATCTCCTAGGCCTTTGATCAAGTCTTGTAGGAGAGCTTTCACGTTTGTTACTTCCTTAGACTCAGAAATGTCAAAGAGAAGACCCAAATCTCTTTAGAGCTGAGCAAAAACCGATTTATGAGCAGCTTTTCAAAGTCACAGCTACCCAGAGAATTTTATGCAGCAATAAATTAAATACTGGTAGTGTGGTGATGGCTTTGGTATGAGAAGCAGCAGTAATATGCAAGGTAATGCATACAGGCCATGCGGTTAGGGTAATTCTATCACCCCTCAGTGAGTTTTGGACCACATTGGATGGGAGGAACAGATCTGGTGGGAGAGAAGAAGCAGAAAGCAAAAAATAAACCAAGAACCCAGACTCTGTGGTAGGTCCAATGAAGACAAAACCAATGGCATTACAAACAATATCAGCAGTCACCAAAACATTGTCTTCATAAGCTCTCTAGCTCCCTATTTAAAAAAAAAAAAAAAAAAAAGGGGATAAAATGCTTAAAATGCCAGACAGTGTTGCCGAGTTGGGGATGTATAAGAAGCTAGGTGTCTGGATACTGTTGACGATCGTGTCCTTTGTTCCCCCAGAAATTTAGGGCAATTGAAAACCTTTCTGAAGCGAGGCCCCTAATTTTGCCGAGATTCATGCCCGCATTGAACACATGTGACACTGAAGCCATGCACAGTCCTAGCATACACGTGTGTTCCCCATGTCGTCCGTGGGACCTCTCCAATGTGTGAAATCAGGAGGCAGGAATTTGCCATAAGCCACGGAAGGTAGTTATGGCTATTTAATACAAAGTCTCTTCTGACCCTGCTGCCACTGCCTTCAGTGGGGCCATCATCAGTGCCACGTAACTGCTCCCATACGAACCACCCCTCCAGCCATATTTTGTAAAGCTGTAGTTAAACAATTATCATGCGATAAAAGTACGTGCAGGAGAGGATGAAATTCTCTTCCTAAACACAGCTTTCAGCTGTCCATTTAAGTGTAAATGCTGGGGTTTATAGACTCCGAAGAGAAAAGCAGAATCAAAGACCAACGTTTACCTGCCATGGATCTAGGAGGTTTCCTTCACAGTCCCTGAAACGTAAGTCGAGTACTCTTGACTATGGAAACGAACCTTATTTTCCAGAATGTCTTCCATTTGCAGTTTTCCAGCACTTTCTAAATAATTCTTCTTTGTCAGAGTAAACCTTAAATTAACCCCCCCTCCTCCCTGCTTGCAATTTTAGCACAATGGTATTAACTGTACAATGAAAAAAATAAGCCCTTCAGCTGCCACTTCAGTACGCCCCGTATCTTGGATTGTTTTTACTTTCAGCTTTTAAGGTCAGAACATGCACCCAGCAATAACCAGCCCTTATTTTTTCGCTAAGAGACTAGAGAGGCTCCTATCTAAAACAAGGGAGTTTTGTGAGCAGGCTGCAAGCTCTGGGGAGGCAAGCCCGTGCTTTTAGCTTTGCAGGCGTGAAGCTCTCATAACCTGGGCTTGCATTTCTGGGCTTCGTTAACCCTGGCAGCAAACGCTGCTGGAGATGCGGCTGGCAGTAAGCATGTGAAAGGCCTTGCACCCAGTTTCTGCAAATGGCAGTGCCTGTTAATAACCATGCACAGAGCTTGTAGAGAGAGCTGGAATACATACCGAAGCATATATACAGTCCCAAAAGATTTGTGTGGTGTGACTAATTACTTTTCTCCTTAGAAGTGGTCAGGGAAGCATAATATGTTTGTGATTACAAGGACATAAAAGGAGTATATGATTATTTTCCATGGGAATCCTTGGGAACAGCGATGCAAGCATCTTGGAGGATGGCTGTCTAAGGTGGTGCTCTCTGGAGGACCATTAAACTCCCCCAGCTTCTTCATCGTGTGCTGAGTCTTATCCCTGGCAAAATCATCCGGTGGTGCATGGGGTTAACCATGAACTGTCTTTAGCTCCAACTCTCCACCTCTGAGTCCTTCCAGGACACTCATAAGCCATGTGCTATATTTGCCTAGCCGGAGTTGTTATGAGGATGTTGACACAAGGGAAAATATCTGCCTGGAGAAGAGGGTGGACTGCCACCCTTTGAAATTAAATATTGTCGAGCATCTGTAAAGGACCGCATTGGGTCAGTGTCACTGAGCAGCCCTGAAGCCGAGGGCTCGGTTAAGAAGGATACAGGCAGGGGACATACAACGCTCATTCCACTTGTTTCCCCTGCATACCGTACGCCACTAAACGCATGACCCAGCCATGTCCTCATTTCCATATTTCAAAAGCTTAATTTACCTCCAGAAGCTTTTCCTGATCAATACCTGTGTGGGAGTTTCTGCCACGGCTGGGCCTGGACTGGGTAAACCTGCAATTACAACTGCTCAGATGCTGAACTAGGACCCTCTACTCACAGCAAGACGCTAGGTGAGAAAAGCAGGTCAAGCCACGAAAACTGGTTTTGCCAAAGCAAGTAGTCAACAGTTCATCCCGTCGCCTGCTTTGCTGACCAAAGAGCCTTGCAATAAAGGAGGTACGGGTGTTCAGAAGGGACTGTCTCCCACTAGCTGTGCGAGGAGGGAAGCAACACCGGTTATCAAGTGAAGTTTGGGTATCGGAAGGCAACTTTCTTAAAAAAACACTTAAGGGCTCAAGCCTAATTCAAATAATCCCCAAGGAGGGGAGGAAAAGGTGTGCACAGCTCCAGTGTTTTTCCCAGATCCATCCACTTCTGTGCTTCCTGAAGTAAAACCGGATTATTTGGCATCTGTTTATTCAGCTCCCATGGGGCCCTGGAAACAGCTGTATCAAAAATGCAGAAACCTCTCAAGGGTGGAAAGGCATCTTGATAGGAGAGAGGCCCTTCCCTCATGCCAAAAGTAGCCCAGCTTTAGGACTAATCCTGAGGTTGCCAGCGCATCCGTGACACTGGCAGGGTTTGCGCACACTTATTTTTCAATCCAGTGGGCCAGGGCACGCTCTGAGCCGGGAACGGCCAGAAGCAAAGCACTGCTGGGGAACTGACGGTGATACGTGAAGGTTTTGTAGCAGTTTTTCCTTCCAAGTATTCAGCAAAAAAAGGTATGCAAGACGTTCAAGAAGCAGCTGTGCACCCATCTCTGGTTGAGTCCATGCCGGGGACTCAACTCTAGTGGGACTCCCAAAAAAGGTCATCCTGCCTCACTGCCTCTGAAGGAATCGCCCCCGCCAATGTTGCTGTCTCACTAAACCTGCTAATGCCACCCTGTCACCAGGGTGAAATTTGGGGGGTGGGGGGAAGGCTGAAGCACTGAACTCAAGATCAGAGCATTTTCCTGCTATCTGCATCACAAAGACAATGTGTCATGTGCTTGTAAGATTACAATTTGGGTTTGTTATCATTCCTTTAAATCAGAAGGAAGTTATGCACACAAAGGAAACACCAAACCATCATGTCAGGAGGGTTATAAATCACTTACTGCTGAATATTAGGAGGACATCAGAGCGCCCAGTAGGAAAGCAAGTGTTTTGAAAAGCCCTCTTTTCCTCACAATGCCTTCGTTTCAATAAACCTTGCTTTTATTTTGGGAGAGGGTGAAGGAGAGCTCATGGTTTCATGAATACAGCTACGAATGAAACCAGGTTTGTCCCATACACGACTCATGGCTGACTGCAAGCGCTGGTCAATGCCTTCCCAGCTGTTGGGACACTGCAGTTGCACAAGTTGATGCCCCGGAGTCCAGAAAGGGCTGAGCTCCTGCTCTACCTCTGTTTTCAGCTGAAAGCACTGAGCTGCTCCTCTAACCAGCCATTTATTCTATTTGAACTGGCGAGCACTGGGTTGTTTTGGAGATCTCTACCCTCCTTTCCCGTTCCTCCCTTCCCCTTCTTCCCCTGGCCACCAGTCCCAGCATCTCAAAGTTGTACAGAGGCGCACAGATGCAGCAGCAAAGAGATGGCATAAGCTTTGTCACTATTTTCTGTCTTAGTAAAAAACATGGTTACAAAAACCAAGAAATGGCGAACACAGTGGGATAGTCAGATCTTGGACAAAGCAGTCCGTCTGGCAGCGAGGGTCCCTTTCTGCTATCCTGCTCTGGTCTTACCACCCTTCAAAAGGACACCCTGGGAAGACTGCGAGGAGCCCTCCACCTCCTCTTTTTCTGGCAGGTGCCCGAAATCCTCCTGACAACTCTCCAAACCGCACGCTGAAATCCCACTCCTGCTGAAAAAAAGTTTTTTTATTTCCTAACTCTGTGACCTCCTGAAATGTGTCAACTCTGAAAGCTTTCGAGCTGACTGCAAATGCTGCAGATTGTTTCTGTAGCTCTCAAATTCTGAGCAATTATAATGGGGGGGGAAACACAGATGTAATCATTGCTTTTAAAATATGATTTCTGCTTGAAAGAATTATCGGGGAGGGGGGTAATTGTCTGGAGGATGGTGTGATTCAGGACTGCTGACTTCTCCTCACTCATTCAAAGTCACCGTGTGAGTCAGTGGAAAAGTCATTGAAACTAGCACAGTCAACAAGGTACCGACATTCATATTTAGGTTCCTAAATCAACAGCGTGGAAGATTTCAGCTCCAAGGTATGGGTTTTAAAAGCAAGAGCGGGTGAAGGGAGCAGGCTATGTTGCAAGCCTGCAGTAAATGCCATCCTAAACTCTGCCACTTCAAATTCCAGCACTTCTCACCCCCCAAAAAGTGCCAGCTAAAGGCGTAACAGCACTTCGGGGAAGTCCATTTTCAGTCCAAGCAGAAACAAGGTCCATATACCAGGTTCTCTGCAATGACTAAAATATTACGTTGCAAAATAAACGTTCCTTTTGAATAGAAAACGCCGGATAGTCACAGTACGTAAATCGTTAGTATGCAGAAGCTGCCGTCTTGAAGCTCTGCCACCAATGGCTAATTAATTCTAGGTACCGTAACGATCGCATCACAGGGAAGCGCTATTCTGTGTGTAAGCAGAAGCTCTGTATACAAACAGTACAATGCACAAACAGAAATCGCACCTCGGAGAGCCTTTTCATTCAGAAAAGTCAGTCATCTTGAAAGTGCTACTCGCGAGAACCAGCACGGTAACTCGAATATTAGGAAAATAAAATTCAGTATTTATGGGTACGAAAGGCATATACACAGTAGTAAGAGGGTTGTGTAGCGAGAGAAATTGTTCGGAGAATAAATAGCTCAGCAGCTTCCAAATTAGCAGGACAGTGAAAGCGGAGATCAAATGTGAGATCTTGCAAATCCACAGGAAATGACTCGAGAAACTAGATCGAGTAAAACTTCAGCTTCCAAGCCTCAGACACGTTTGCTTCTCGCCATTGGGGCAAATACACGCATACGTAGCACAAGCACACAAAAATACATCCAGACCATACAGGCAAGCTCTCAAGCATTAATCAGACAGTGATTAACACCCAGTCCTCCTCAGTGGTATATGCATTATAATGGCCTTTTAATTACACGATCGCGCCCTGGGTTTTTCATGTGGCCATAACTTTCCCCTTATACTGGGTCTGTAGTAGCCAACTGCTGAACGCCACGCTCCCCACCTCGTGCGCGTCGATGCTCCTGCTGACCGCAGAGATTTTTGGCATGAAAGATTTTAAGGATGTTAGACGTCTGTGCAATCTCAGCATCGTTTAGGGGGAAAAAAAAGACATAGGATGGGTGGAAGTGTGTCAAATCATTACATCTGGTCTTTTATGGCACAGCACAGCTGAAGACGTTCCTGCCATTTCCTTGCCCCCAACCGCTTACTCCTGCCCCGACACTTCCTTTCGCTGCCAGCTCAGCTTTGCCAAGATGTTTATCATGCCATTCTGGAAGCTGGATCCTTGAATAACTTTCCAAAATAAAGAGGTATTGGGGGGGGTATTATTAGCTGGGACCATTTAGCAGATCCAGCAGTGTAACTCCCCCACGGGGGGATGCACTAGCACAGCCGAGGGGGTGTCAAGCTGTGCTTTGCAGAGGAATGAACGGGTGGGAAGGGGACGGTGAGAGAGGCAGAATTGCCACTCAAATGAGCACGCCACAGGCTGCCAAGGGGAGGGAAGCGGGCTTGCACCCTCACATGTTATCTGGGCTTATGGCCGAAGCAATGACAAGTGTGTTACTATAATATTGTAATGCCACCAAAGCTGCAGATTCTGGTACCGTCTCCCAAGGACATGCTGCTTCTCCCTGGGGATAACCTCCCATAAAGAAGACCTCAAAGCTTTCATCAGCTCTTGCCTCCATCGCATTACTAGCAGTCCACAGATTTTTCTCCAAGTTTCCACTTCTGTTCCTGAAAAGAGAATTTACAGCACTTAGAAACTGAAACCCAACAGAGCAGACACACAATTTCCATCCCAAAATCTGAAGGCCCCTTCAAGACCAAATCCCATAGACTAGACTTGAAAGATAAATCGGGAAGCGGCTTCCTTAGGAATCGCAGCTGTACGGTGTCTGAATATCCCTATGCGGTGTGAGCAGAGATGGGACATCTCCCTACCCGCAATGGGAAAGAGATGCTGCAGCTGAGGAGCCTGCGGAGGCCGGAAGGGCAAGACGATGTGCTTGGGTGGGACAGACAGGTTTCTTCTGCCAGGATTGCCTGGTGACAGAGGACCTGATGGAGAAAGCAAAAGCAAAACTCACTGTTAAGTTATTCAGCTTCATGGGGCAAACCTTCTTTTCAAAAGTCGGCTCCTGGCAGCCCCTCCTCTGTGGACCAAGCAAGTTTCCAGGGCAGGAGAAGATGTCACGGTGTAGCTGTGGACAAGCCGGAAGAGCGCTTATGGTTACGGCACCATTCATTGTAGCAGAAAACATTTAATCTCACCGACAAAAAAAGCTGCGCGATGCTACCAGAACGCCGGTGCTCACCCCATAGCTCCAAGGCTCCAAGGGCCAATTTGAGCTCTTGTAGAGGGCAAGATGGGGTGGGAAGAACACAAGGGTGGTGAGGAACCCAGCTGGGTGGGCAGAGGAGCCCCAACACCTCAGGACCCGACTCTGTGGGGGCAACGCTGCCTTCCGGAGCCGCTCTTCTACCAGCAGGCCATTAAACCCCTCACGGCGCACACGGCGTTGCGCTAATCGCCTACAGGAACGTAAATCCCGTCCTGCCAGCCTCGTCAGCCACGACAAGGAGCCGCACCGAGCCAGGCTGGCTTGGGCCGGACCGAACCGAGCCGGGCTAGGTTGGGTTGGGCTGACCCCAGCCGAGCCGGGCACGGACGGGCTGAGGCGAGCGAGGCCTGGCAGGGCCGAGATGGGCTCGATCGGCTGAGCCGGGCCTTGCTCGCTCAGGCTGAGCAGGACTGAGCGGGGCTGGGTGAGGCTGAACCCAGGCGGGGGAAGCTGAGGCGGACC
>VZTL01012568.1:51190-70350 GCA_013400535.1 Scopus umbretta
AATAGGAAAGTTGCTATTACACTTCTGCTGTTGCTCTTTGTGAGACTTGTGTTGATGGCGCTGGGAGATGTGTTGTAAAACCTGATAGTGTCTTTTGATCTAGTGTATGGGAAACATGTCTCTCTGCTTGTAAGGACCTGCGCTGCCGTGCAAGGACAGGAGCATGTTCTGCACATGCACTCAAGTCCCGAGGAGGTCTGGAAACGCTTAGATTTTTTTTTTTTTAAATTGCATTATACATACGTCCTGTTTGGATAGTCCCATTCCTTCTTATTTTGCTGGTTAAAAGTGGGTCTGAAGACTAGGTAGCTTTCCTCCCTGCGCTGTTTAGCATTGCTTGCCTGTTCAGTGAATAGTGAGGAGCAAGATTAGTTTCCTTTGCAATAGCTGAAGAACACTGAAGGTGTTTGCGTAGCAGTCAGAGTTTCAAAACGCTGTGGGAAATCACAAAGCTTCTTCCCTAAACACCGGAGCCTCTTGCGGCACCACGGTCTCGCCTACCAGCTCCTTCCTCGTCCTCCCCTCGCCTGCGGAAAGACAACATTTCATAAATGCTGTGGTTTTACAGGAATTAAGTCCATGTTTAGGATTAGTTGATGCCACTAGCAGCAATTAGCATCTAAGCTAAAGCACATCTGCGTAGTATTTTTTCTTTTTGAGTCTCTAGACCATTTATGCTTTTTATTTATTTATTAATTCACATACTGGTGGTGGAAAGCATTTTTGGGGGGGGGAACATGAGGTGAAAGAAGGCTTTCCCATAGCCTTGTGTATATCTGTTTCGAGGTACAGGCATCCTCCCTTTAAATAGGGGCAACACTCATTTTTCTGCAGCTGAAATGACTCCTCACCCGTAGCTCCTTGAGCAGGTCCCCACAGTGAGGGGGATGCTGACCAAGAAGATACCCATCGTGCTCGCCCCGCTCCGTCGCGCGCTTGCGCTCGCCGAAAGCCGAGAGCTCGGCTCACCTCCGCTCGCTGCATTTCTTCCACTGACATGTCCAAACACTCCCGCCTGGGTTTTTAAGTGCTCGGAAGGCAAGCTGGCTGTTTACGTGGTTTTATGAGTAGAAAGGTATGCCCCCAAGCTGATCTAAGGTTACTAATGCTTCAAGTTGCAGCATATAGGGAAGCGTGTGCTTTCCCTTGAGTTGGGACGAAATGAGGCAAGGGGAGGGGGTGAATCGCTGTGGGTTTGTGCCCCCGTAGCGAGCGGCAGCCGGGGCGGCTCGTCACACGCGTCCTTCCTCCCCTGCAGCCATCACCCCACCTCTGGGCTGGGGTGCCAGGAGGGTACCGCCGGGGTGGTTGTTCGGGAGGTCTTTACAAGATCTCTGAGGGCTGAGGAAAGGAAAAGCATCCAGGTGTTAATACCGGAGAGCTTCTTTTTTTTTTTTTTTTGTTGTTTACCAGAAATCAAAGGGACGCCATAACGAGTTGCTGGAAGGTATCGGTGGAGCCGGCGAGTAAACTCTGCCTCTGCTGTGGGGCTTCTGGGTCTGGGGTTGCAGGTTATTTACAAACAGGCTTGTTCTTAAAAATCACATAGAGATCAGAAAGTATCACCCAGCCTAATTCAAAGCGCGCTTGGAGTTTTTTCAGCTGTTTAACTTAGTTTTTGTTCAATAGCGCGATTCCTTTAACGCTTGGACCTTTGCATCTCTCCGTCCTTTATCCGTACTGCGTGGGTGGTGGTGCAAGGACAGAAGTCCAGTGGCACGATGGGGAAGCTGAGTGCCTAATTTTGCCCTAGGTGCCCAGTGCAGTGGGTCCTCACGATGCTGGCAAGCCAAAAAATTCACCCTCCTCTGCTGCCAGGTTGGTCGTTGCAGAGCTGCGTGGGAGAGCACGTTGTGGAAAGTTGGGGGCTAGACCTGCCTTCTACCATCTTCTTCACGGTTTTGGCAATGCAGCTGCCTTATTTGGTCACGTTTCTTAAAACCCAAGGTGCCTGATTCCTTAGCACTGATTTTTTTTTTTTTCTGGTTTTTATTTTTATTTTTTAACTTTTACTAAAATCCCTGCTGCCTCGGTGGGGAGAGCCAGGGTACGGCCACCCCTGTTAAGACCTCAGCATAAATCCCTGTATTTCAGAGCTTGTTGCACTCCACGTATTTAAAGTGTACATGTGTAAATTACAGAAGAGCCACTGATACTTCAGTGGAGCGCGCTTGCGCTTTTTTTTTTAAATACTGGTGAAATTACAGCAAAACCTTTATCACTGGAGATTTATAGTGCTGCCAACATAATTCATCCTCGACTGAAACTTGGCATGGGAGGTGTTAAGCTGGTTGCAGCCCGTCATTGCTTTACATGTTGTTACTGGATATATGCAGTTTGGTGGCTGTAAAGATAGAAAGGTTAGGAAATGGTATAGAGTTTTGTGAAATAGTAATTCCGATACTTGCGTTGCTGAATGACCTTGTGTTTTTAAAAAGGCATCTGCTGTTTAGTTGAACTAGAGGGAAAAACTTGGTGCAGAGCTTGTTTTCTGTGTTTAAAAGCAAGAATAAAAGGCTGCAGTACAATTAAACCGCTAGAGCTGCTTAAGAGAAAAATTTCCTGGTTTATTTCCTCTGCAAGCATTTAGGATTTCAGTATTGTAATACTGCATGAGAGCCCAAATCTTGACTGGCTAGAAAGTTACGGAGCAATGCTGGAGATGAGCTTCTGCTTGTTGTCCAAAGGAAGTGAAATGTAGAGAGTTAGCTAGCTTGGTTAAAAACAATAAATAAAATAAAAAAAATAAAGAGGGAGTGATAGGAGAGGGGGAGAAAGGGAACTAAATGCATTTTAAAGATGCAGTTAAAAACCCAAAGAGCATTATGTGTTACACAGACAAGAAGGGCTTGCAGATTTTCCTAGGAGAAAAACACGTTAAGAAGAACTGTAGTTTTCCTGTATCTTGTCCACCTTAGTGACTTGGAGCTCGGTGCTGCTGAACCGTGGGACTTCTCGTGAAGCATCTACAGCCTCTGAACTTCTGAGGCACTGGGTATAAATATTGCGGACAGGCAGGCTCGTGTGTCGAGGAGCTGGAGGCGTACGGAGAGCACGGTCTCACAAATGCAGTCAGGAAGTTCTAGAAATACCCTTTATAAACACTACATCCTACAGGAAGAACCTTAAAGCCCAAATAAACCGTTTCCCCCTATGCCTATGTATACATAACCTCTGCTGGTCTAGAAGAACTTACCAGGTCAGCGATGTGCCTTTTTACAGTAGTTCCTAAAACAAGTTATGTGATAAATATCAAGTGTGTGGGGGGGGGCTGTTCATCAGGTCTGTCTGTGCTTTTATCAGTTACTAAAAAGTCTGTGTCCCCTTTGCCCTTATCCAGAAGTCATAAACTTTCACAGGTCAGTTTTTCTGGATAAGTGACCACTTTTGGTTAAAATCCTCCCACACGCGGAGTTGCGCGGCTTGGTGCGGATGGGCAGAGGCAGAAGGAGGGTGGGTGGTTTTATCCATTCAACTTGATGTGTGTGTGTGGTGGTGGGGTCTTCCCCCACCTAAAAGTTGTGCTTATATGTATGTGGTACGTATAGAAACGATTAACAGACAGCAGATAAAGAGGAGGCAGAAATAGGCTTATTTTGATGCCTTGGATTGAACTCCAAAAGAGTTTGTCGGTCCTGGGATTGCCGTGGCTGTCTTGCGTGACGCTGGGCTCAACGATGTTAACATATGTGTGCTTGCGGTACAGTGATGTTTTTACCCAACTTCTCTCCTGTGCGTGCACATTAAAAATCTTGCTTCTCTCCCAGTTTTATTATTAGGTCCCAGAAATGCTCGTGTACCCAGAGGCTGAGATCTAGCTGGGGTCTCCCAGTTTTTGGGTGTGGAGCTAGCGGTCGGTGTGCCTGTTGACCTCAGCCGTGCCGATCCTTCCACAGCGAGCAGTTGAAGGAGCCCTTCGAAATCCCAGCCTATGCATGAAAAAAAATTATGGCTTAACAAAACCTGCCACCGACCACTCATCTGGTTTGGTTGTGCATGCACGCCTTCAAACAAGGTCCCCGAAATAAATGTCCAGGGTGTGCAGAGAAGCCACCCCTTCACCGCAAACCCCCAATAAGCAACAAAAAAGGCGATTCCCTAAAGTTAGCAGCTGTGTGGATTATTTTAGAAATGGTGGTCATGAAGGTCAATACATTGAAACACAAAGAGCCTCATCTGAGGCATTTTTATCTCGAGCGTCAGGGTTTGGCTACGCAGTGCCGAAATTCTGCTGCAGTTGGTGCCTCTGTATATTTTATTGTTCAGGAAAGCTTTGGGTGAATTGTAAACCAGGTTAACTTGTTGATATAATTCGCTGTTCTGCACAAAAGTAATTAAAAAAAAATTTTTTTCTAGCAGCCTTCTTGATGGTGTGGGTGTTTGGGTGGGTTTTTTTTCCTCCTTCCCTTTATCTCTAAGGAAGTGTGGGCTACCTTTATCAGCGTATTGGTGGAATAGCTTCCCCAACCTTTCATAAGGTCGGATAAAAAAACCAAACACTCCTCCTTATGGGAAGGAAGGGATGGGGAAAGAAGGGTGTTTGTGTACACTTTCCCATTCATGTTTTAAAAAGAAAATACATAAAGTCAGTGCATAACTCAATGGGATTATAGGAGTTGAGAGTCGGAAGCTTGATGTGCTTTTTCAGTGCTGACTTAAAGAAACAAAACCAAAGGGGGATAGCAGTGAGCAGGAGAGCACTTGCTGCTTTGTTTTTGACTTTGTTGGGACAAAATGCACTTCCAAGTTCTGCAGTGATTTAAGCAATAAAATCACTAGGTGCTTTTGCAAGTCAGTTCTCTTTGGATTATGAATGTATGTAAGGTTTGTGTGTTGATTTGGGGTAAGATGATACAGTGGAAAATGTGTCCTTTGTTCTAGCACTTAGATTTTGAGATTTCATCAACACATACCTTTTGTGCAAACTTTGTATCAAGAAAAGCCAGTTAAATATTACTAGACTATTTCCCTCTTCTGTTTCCTGTCTGCTGCAGGAATAGGAGAATAATTTTTCACAAGACCGTTTACGAGGTTGTGGTTCTACATGAGGCTGGTACACTTTTGAAAGTACTCGACTGCAAGTAGTACTTCCCTATGTGTGTTTGAAGAAGGAAAAAGTTGCTCTGATTTGTGTGCTTGGGGTATGAATCGTAGAGGTGGGACTGGAAATGAGCATCCCCGGTCAGACCTTCTCCAGATGATCATCCACCTGGGCTCACCACTGGCTACCTACTCATGGTATAGGTGTTTAAAGCAGCCAGGTGCCACATTTGTCCAACAGTAAAGCAACCCCTGCTCTGTAAGGAAGGGTGGAAAAACCCAGCCGCTTTTGCGAGGACCTTCTGGATCTGTTGTCTCTGACCAGTCATCTGTGGAACAGTTGGAAACAATATATAACACATGGTGTTCATTGCAATTAATGCTATAAAGGACTTATTCGGTGGACTTCCAGGGATCTAGCTGAAAACTGCTGCTGGTGTTTGCAGGGAACATGCCTGTGCCTGGAAGAGGTTGTCTCTTCAGATGGTTAACATTAGCTGGCCTTCAGCTACAAACTGAGCATCAAGGAGAGATCCTTCACGTCTTCTCTCATCTTTTTCCGAAAGTGACAGTCCAAGTATTGGGATGCATTAAAAAATACTTGGTAAATAGCTACCAACTTTTCAGTATGGTTAGTGTTGGGGTTTTTTTTGCAGTGTATATGGAAGTAAACATCCCTGTGTGTAATGGGAGCAGTGGGGAGAGAAGGGAAGGATGAGAGGGCAGAGAAATTTGTTGACTTAATTGGTGATGGGTCAGCAGAAAAAGTGCTAATGTTTTTTTTTTGTACTGATTCATTCCAGTTTGTGGTTTTATGAACTTTCCACAAGGTGAACCTGGGCCGGTTGGGTCACTCCTTGCTACAAGGGGCACGGGAAGGTGGTGACTGTATTTTTCTTAGAACCAGCAGAAGTAAATCTTCTTCGTGTCTGCAGACAGCGTCTTCCAATGTCAGATGGTGTGTGTCTTCCTTGGGTTATCATTCAGAGGCTTGCTTCTTATCAGGTACAGAGCACCTGGCTTTTTTCTTACCCGTTAAGCCTAGTACCGCGTCTTATTTTCTGGCTCCTGGCAAAGTGCAGATGCCCAGCAGTGTGGCAGGATAGAGGGGGACATGCTGTTGGCTTCAACCCCAACTGCTAGTTCAGGCTCATCCTCATCGTTTAGCACATTTGATGTCACCCAGCTGCGTGATGCCAGTGCAGCTTCAGGTGACTCCAGGGGTACAGTGACAGCAGTTTCATGCATTTGCTTGGCAGCGCCAAATTGCCGTAATGTTTGCAGGGGAAAGGCCAATTCTGCCTTCTTTGGTGCAGCCGTGGGGAGCACAAAGTCATGCTGAGCCCCTATTTGCGAAGCAGCCCAAATGAGGGATAGTTCTAGTTAGTTCTAACTAAGAACTAGTTCTAGCTAGTTATCTAGTATCTAGTTCTAGATAGTTCTAGCTAGTTCTCTAATTGAAAGAGGCTCCCAACAACTGATAACCCAACCGCTCTTTTAAGCTGCCGTTTCCTTAGGTGGAAGGAATAAATACTCAGCCCCCTTCCTCTACTTCTGCGCGTGACTTTTGCCAGCAAGAAACTTCTGCTACTCCCTGAACTGAGTAAAATGAGCTCCACTGGGCAGAAGAGGGAAACTCCTTGAGAGCACTCTCCAGCGCTGAAATGCGCTGTATAAAAGCACGTTTGTACATTTTGTTACACGAAGGAATTCCTGGCCGTACCCAGCCTTAAGTAAATAGCCAGGGAGAGGCGACTGAAGCATGACGGATGGCTGTGGTCAGCGAGGAAGTCCATGGTGCAAAGCAAACGATAAAGGGAACCGTGCTGTGTTTTACAGAAGTGGTGCTGTGTTAGGAGAAAACTGTCCGGTGCCTAAAGCTATGCTCAAGGTCTCTTGCAACAAGTACAGAAAACGCAGGAAGGTTTTTCTCAATCCATACATAAATTTTCCTGTTACGTCATGCATTTCAAGACACTTGAAAATGATAACTCTTCATCAATGAAAGGGAGTAATCCATTGGGGTTTTCTGCT
Organism: Scopus umbretta; assembly: GCA_013400535.1. Lineage (NCBI taxonomy): Eukaryota > Metazoa > Chordata > Aves > Pelecaniformes > Scopidae > Scopus > Scopus umbretta. Next base: position 58,265 of record VZTL01012568.1, read on the forward strand.
GATTTGATGTTCAGCTTCAAATTCTGGACAGAAAAAAACCCAACTCTATAAGTTTAAAAACCTTTTCTAGAAGATGCATAATATAAGGTCCAGGAAAGTCCTACTTATAGATTGCCTGAGATGCCCTAGGTTGGTGAGATGGCAGAAAACCAAGCAGGGTTTTCCTTGGATGGCTCCAATAGGAATGTGCCTGGTTAAACACCTGGTTCAGGCACCTCTTGCTGTATAATTCATAAAGGGGAATTAGAAACTCCCTTGACAGCAAAGGTAAATTTTTAAAACCCAGAGAAAACTCAAGACTGGAGAGAGGGGAAAACGTGGCTTGTTGGAAGGTGCTGCGTTGCAGGGAATGTGAACGCTGCTGTGCAAGAGTTTCTTTGCTTAATTGAATAAAAGAAGTTGAAATGTGTTCTTGTTGTATGTGATCTTGCTATTTTATATTTAACTTCAGAAAACTGTAGACCTCAAATATGGGGAAGGAAATATTTAAAGGCTAAAATCCAGTCTCTGTATATTCATTTTATTTTGGAACATCTTGAATACAGGAACTTCTTTGCAGAAATGTGGCTTTGTCATTCATGATCTCATTAAAATGCAAAATATACTAACCTCTTCCGTGCTTAAGGAAGATATTTCTTCTGCATGTGGTAACTCCTTCTGCAGGGTAGCCTTAATTTTGTCAAGAGTGGCTTGTTGTAAAGGTCAGAAGGTGGTTACCATCTTCCCTCCGATCAAATGTGTGCAGGCAGACGTGGAAAAAGTCTCTCTGAGGTTCGTTTGTCGTACAAAACCACGCAACAACCTGGCACAGGTTGCAAGAAACCTGTTTACATAAGAAGGTATTTCCTGTGTGTTTGGTGACAGCGAGGTGGCTTACAGATACAGTCTCCTGCCCAAGCACGGGTGGCAGCCTCTGCGAGGCCGTGCCTTTGGTTGCATCCAGCGGCTGTGATGGTTCGAGATTGAGGTTTGCGATGGGCTCCCTCAGCGTGTTGGTGCAGACCTGCATGGTAGCTGCAAGGTTTTGGTAGCTGTGAGCATGGTCCGTGCTTTTTCCCTGCGTTGCGTAGCGCAGTAGTCTTGGTTTACGTTGTCTGTGGCTGTAGCTCTAGTTTTGTGAGCGCTTTTTGCCGTTTAGTGCTCCTCTGTGTTATGGATCATGCATAAAGTAGTCTGCCTGCGTCATGGAGCAGGATTGTGGCAGAGTGGATTTTTATTTTATTTTTATTTCTTTAGCTAGGCTGTGTGCTGAGCACGTTCTTCCTTTTGGCTAAAATTAAACCTTCTCCCCACCCCGAGCCGCTCTTCCGCCCTTGGACTTCCACCATGCGAGGCATGAGACATGCAGAACACACCATAGGTTGGCACGATGCTTCAATTAACTATTAAATTCTTTAGCCTGGGATGTGACCTAATTAAGCTTGAAGAGCATGCTTGCCCCAGGTGAATATAAAGCCTGCCTGAACAAGCACTGGGACACCAAGCAAAAGTTACTCCGTATCAAAAGACAAGCTTAATTTTAGCCTTACAAATCGAACTGGGATGTAGGACCTTCAGCAGCCCATGGGTGCGGGTTATTGCATTGCCAGCTGCTAGCAGGTTAAAGTCAACAAAATCCGCAATTTTAAAAAGGCACGGGCGCTGCTGGGCTCATAAGAGCTGCCCGTGCCCGTTTCACAGCAGCGTTTCAGGAAAGCAAGCGAGGAGCCGCTTTGAGCTCACAATGCCGCTTGCTTGGCAGAGGGTCACGAGGAAGTCCCGAGCGCTATCCAGGAGCAGGATTTTTGGAATAGCCCCCGTACCATCCTCCATATTGGCAACAGCTGGTCATCATAGGCATGATGGGCATCTGAGGTCCCTGGCAGCAGAGCCCAGCTTTCCCCGTTGCTACCTTGCTTGGCAGGAGAGTCCACAGTCTGTAAGTGCCTTGGAAATTTTTAAAGCTGCTTGATTTTTTTTAACTATTATTTTTTCTTTTATTTCTGATGTCATTGGCATGCATCTCTGACTTGCTGAAGTACCCATGGACCTCAAACACTGGTTGATTCCATGGATAAGGCAAAAACACCCCATGCAGCCAGGGCCATGCAAAGCTAGAAGCCATGAGATGCCCCAGAAGAAGAGATGTCCAACACTTTCAGCATCAGCTGGCTTACAGCTGTCGTTGTGCACCACGTGCTCTGTAACCAGGGCTGCCAAAGCTTGGAAGGCTGCTTTGGACAAGGCACCCATCGTTTTCTGGTGTCTTTTTTTTTTTTTTTTTTTTTTTTTTTTTTTTTTTTTTTTTTTTTTTTTTTTTTNCTTCATGCTATTTTTATATGCTTTGGAGAAAGGGACTTGAAGAGCCAATCTATGACTTCTGAAAGTATCTCTTGGGTATTGGCAGACGATGGAGAAAACCAGACTGTTGTATTTTGCGAATTGGCTCACACTTGATGAACTGCCTTAATGTCAGGAGTTAGTTTGGTATATTTTGTGGAAGTATTGTTCAGGCTTTTTTGGTAGCTCGTTCCTTCATCTTTGTCTAGAGCAAAGAAGAGGTGAAGCCAGAATATCTGGGTATCATTTCAGCGTTGAAATGACATTTCTAGGTGACATTTCAGGGTGCAAAGCATGGGGAACCTTCGTGAGTGCCGTGTACTTGTGCAGCTTCTCACCGCTGCCTCAAATACTTAATTAGCTGGAGAGCGTGAACTTTAACAGCGCTCTTGATAGCTATTTCCTAGAAGCAGGCGCTCAAGGGCTCTGTCTGTGTCTTATTGTTATTATTCCAATTTCCGCTTGCAATTGATGCAAGTTGTTTAATTACCAATACCATCGGTTAACGCAAGGAGCTACAAGGTGGTGTAAAACATTACGTCGCGCAAAACCCCTGTTCTCTTAACAGATGTGGGAGACAAACCCCAAAATTAGAAAAGATTAACAGCTGGTCTACTTGGATGTGCAGCAGTTTGGCGGGATTTTAATGTAAGTAATCGCTTGAAAAGGGAATGTGAATTGGCGTAAGGCACGTACCCACTAGCTAGCCTGGCTGGCTCAGGTGGGCTTTTGAGCACAGACCTTTGCTTACCGCTCGCCATTGGGGAGCATGCCGATGCGCTCTACGCCACTGTAGCGGCATCGGCATTTCTCTAGACAAGAGTAATTTGTGTGAACTGAAATTTCAAATTGTTGCAGAGTCAGATCTTTGTTTCTCTGATTTTACTGCAGTTTAATTGACCGTGTTGTTGTTATAGTTGGTCGCCATCCTAGTTCATATGTGCAAAACCAGAAAACGTGTGGCTTGGTATATTCTGTGTCAGGCAAATACTAAATGCTTAACATTTGATACAATACGTAGATATTAATGTATCTATGCAAATGTTCATACAGTAAGCATACAAATAGCATCTAGTTCTACAGTGCATTGTGGTAGAGGTCAAATCCAAGTGGAAAGCTAGGGTGACAGTGTTGCACTTGATTTTTTTGAAGTAGATCATTGTCCTCCGTAGTTAACTAACATCTGCTAACTAGCGTGGAAATTTAATTATATTTCCTAAGTGATGGGTGTCCTAGTTCAACGGGATGACTTCCAGTGGACAACAGCATATGGTACTAAAGAGCAAAGTGACGAGAACATTTCAGAAGCATAAATATTTAAACATCTTTTTTTTTCCAGTTTAAGTTAAACTCTATTTCTGTAGTTATGTCTTTCTGTGTTCTGGGAATTCTGCAGACAGACGTGAGCTTAATTCAGCTCTTAGAGTGGCATTCAGTACATCTGTGTAGCATTGGTTGCAGTGGGAATGATCTAGATTTTTTGCAGGCTTTTGGAAGAAGGAGGTGGAGAAGTTGCTTCAAAAACTTCCTGGGTGAGGACAAATTGATGTGGTGTCCCTGTCCCCCACTCTCCCCACCTCCTTTAATAGCAGAAGACCCCTGGGCAGCGCTGTGCCTCAGCCCATCTCACTTGAGTAAGGTAACTTTTATGTATAAGACATGACACAAGTCTGAGGGCTCCTCGTGATGTCACCATGAGCTAGCATGAGATGTCTGAGATGGAAGAAAAGGTTAGAACCTCCCAGCAAAGTGGTTGTGTCTGCTCAGCTTAGGTGACTTGCGATGGGCCAAAAATAGCTGTGCCACCAAGTTGCTGCAGAAGCGGTGGTTGGCTTCAGCACATCCCCACTGCGTCTTTGGAGGGACTGTAATTCACAGTGACGGTAGTTTTATTTTGATTTGAACAAAAACCAAGGCAAGAGAGTCCAGAACGGCTTTTCTTGGTAGCTTCTGTTTGCGGCAGAGCCCTTCATTTCCAACAAGTACTACCTTAATATCGAGTATTACAGTAAATATACCAAAATACGTATCTGGAGGGAGCGCCTTCATCCCTTGGCTGTGGGGGGAAATACAGCAGCAAAATAACTTGATTTATTGGTATCACCTACAGAACATTGTGCACGCAGCGACGGCCCTTTCATTGCCTTGTAATGACTTTAAATGGGGTGAAAACCAAATAACAATGCTGGCTAGGGAGGCAGCTAATCCGTAATGTGCAGGATGGCCTCCCCGGACTGACAGCTCTGGGGACCTGGTTGAGGAAACTCTCTGCAGCTGCTTTTGTATAGAGAATAGTGTGACCTGCAGATGGAGGCTTTTGCCGGTATCTTATGCTTCAGAAAAACAAATATTCCCTCAAAATAACACACAAAAAAATAAACTTCCACTTCTTCCTGTTTTTATAGTTCGCTTATTTCCTCAGTGTCATGGTTTTGTCTCCAGTACTGTAGATTATTAATCTTCAGAGGATCAGGACCTTCATAGAAGTATTTCCTGTACATGTTTATCTGTCTCTTTAACAAATTAGTATCTACTTGTTCTGTTCCGAATTTTCCTGCAAATAATAGGAAACTCCCTCAGTAATAAGGCTTTTTGCTAGAAAAAATATCTAGATGAATCACTGCCAGGGGTTAAAGTACCTTTTGTATGACTTAGTTGATGGCATCCTTTAGGACATCTGCAAGTAGCCCCAAATTCCAGAGGTCACTGTCTTTTGTGTTGGTTTTGGCGAAGCATTGTTTCAGCTAAAGTTCATTTATTTGGTTGTAAGTGCATCTGGAGGTCTCCTGTCCAAGTGTTACCTAGACTCCTAGAAGAGGGATGCTGCTACACCTAGAGCTTGTTTAGAGACGGCAATGGATTTCCACCTAGTTTATGGGCAAGGCGAGCATTGGCTGTTAGTCAACAGAGAAATGCCCGTTTTCCAGCTCTTGCATTGCGTTGTTATAACGGGATGGAGGCAATCTTTTCAGCCACTATGCTACTAACTTTTGTTACTGTTACCTAATCTCCACTCAGTTTTTAAATACATGCATTAAATACATGCATTTAAATATATTCCTCCTAAAACGTGCATGCATGCACATGGTGGATGGGGACTCAACTCCCAAGTTCTCCATGGACTCGTTACAGCCTGAGCACATCTGGACAGGCTGAAGCAAGGATGCGGTTTCTCCCTTCTACCTCAAAATTGATGGTATGCATCTCCAAGGGAAGAGCGCTGGACTGGGACAAGTAGCTGGCTTTCTACCTCAGCTTTCCATTTTGGATGGGGCTGTCATCGTCCGACTCCATCACTGAATCCACTGAAGCTGGGTCTGTTACGCTGCCCGTAACTCAACGCTCGTGTAGGCACCACCTCAGGTTTCCGTGGTACACACGGAATTGCATCAATATCCTCAGCGTCTTCACAGCGTTGGCCTGGTGGCTCCTCCAGGGCTGTCCTCATGGTGGAAGAGACGTGGGTTGGGCACCTGCCTCATCATGGAGCTTAACATTAATAAAAAGGCATCCTTGGATGAAGAAGCAGCTTGTGGGTCCTTCAAGGCATAACCTTTTGAATTGCCTCTTGCCGCACCTTGCAGATCAATATTGGAAATAGCACTTGAGCAGACTCAGAAGTGCTTGTGAGTTTTTTTTGGTTTTGGGGTTTGTNAACTTGTGATTTCCCATCATGGTCCAAATTGTTTAGCAAAGCTCGTATTCAACTTGCTTTTGGGCAATAGTGCGTATTTCTCTCCCTTAGCACGCCAAAACACCATCACTGCTTTCTCTGAATATTAATTTCTAGCAGACAACAAGGCCTTGCAGGGCAGTCTTGGCACGTTGTGCTTCCGCTGCTGTCTTGTCTGGGAGCCAAAACATCCCACTGGAGTGCTGGGTGCGGAGCTGTCCTCCCTTTGCATGAATGCAGCGGAGACCCATCTTCAGACCAAGGCTCTTCCTTTCTAAAATTTCTCCTGCTCCCGGGTACTGGTGGACATAGCGGCAGAGGCAGGTAAATACTAAGCCTGGAAGCCAGAGACTCATGATATAACTGGATGAAACCACCTTAAGGAAAAAGAAAACCAAGTTAGTAGAAGGGCATGCTTATCCTTTGACATCCCCTCTTGTCGATTTTGTGTCCTTGGTAAACAGGAATTAAAACCCTAGTTAAATCTGAGTTTAAGGGGAGGAAAAAAAAATAAGCCATTTTGGACTGAGATAAACACTTGTGGTTCAATTATCTTCCGCTGAACACACGCAGAGTGGTTGTAACACAGCTTGAGACAGTGAAAAACAAGTGGGAAGTTAGAGGAAAAAAAAAAAATCAGAGTAGTTAAACAAGAGTGTTGTGGCCTGTTAAATGAATAGACTCGCATACGCTGTTACTAGGTATTTTCTAAGCTTAGAAGTTTTTTTGGTCTTGTGTGGGGTATTCATGTTCTGGTATTCGCCAACTAAACCCAGAAGATTTGAGATGGCAGCTCCCAGTTGATACTGAGTGCACCGAAAACCCTGACGGGAACAGGATGAGAAGCTCCTTCGCCATCTCTGCTGCTCAAAGGAAAGGCCATGGGAGCCTTCGGTCACCTTCAGATATGCCAGAGGACACTGACTGTCCCTAGGCAGGCATTACCTAAAACTTAACCTTTTTGGAAGGAACTGGCATGGAAACGTGGACAGGGAACAACTCATCCTTACCCATCAGAATGAGAATATGGGATGACTCCGAGGTGATCTCCACTGATAGGCTTCTCTGCCGTACGTGAACAAAATTGCTCTTGCCAGTGATATATTCAGCGGGTGTTTCACACCACCGTATCTTCTAACATTTAAAAGATCTGCCTATTAAAACAAGAGCGCAGGAAATGTAAGCTGTTAAAGGCGAGTGACGCTTGTGACCAGGCGAAAGGATGGTGGTAGGAAGAGAGGCGCGCAACTCCCTGCAGCTTGAGGAAGCGGTTGTTTGTTTGTGCTTTTTCCAAAGCCCTTCTGCTTCGCAAGGGAAGCGGCGGCAGAGATGTAAACAGGAAAGCTGGCTGCAGGGAGAACAAAGTAGAGGTTGGGAGATGCACACAGTTGGCTGCAGGAAACCAAAGGTATTGGTGAGAAATGTCTGGTCGCTAGAGGATTTAAATAATAACATTGGAAAGCTGTGCGATAGTTAATGCCAGGCGTCCCGATGCAGGGCAGGCATACTCTGTGCAGGAGGGGAGGCCTGCCCCCTATCATTTCTGTGCTCCAACAGAGGCAGACCGCGAGGATCGGGACCCTAAACTAATAAAATAATTCCCACACTACTAAAAAGCAAGGCAGAGTCATAAGCATTAAACATCTTCCTTTAAGGGTATCAAATAGCAGCTTGTTCCCGAGAGCAGTGGAAAAAGCTGGACAAGGTACGTTTTAAGGGCGAGATAATGTTTTACTAACTCTTAGAGGAGAGGCAGAATGATCTTGAGCGTTTAAGCCGGTCAGATTAAGTCAGTCCCCAGCAAAACTGGGAGCTCGCTGAGAGGAGGTGCAGTCAACATCAGCTTGAGCGTATGAGCTTTGAGCTGGTCAGCATGGTTTTATGGAAGTTTTCAGTGGATTTAGAAAGGTAGGTGGATAAAGGTTATCGTATCATGGTGCTTGCCTCGTGGTCTCCTGTATCTTGCTGCCTTTGCAGGGGCTTTTAGCATGAAGTATTGAGTCCTGGCATGAGGACTTTGTGAAAAATAACGCCAACCCTCAGAAAGAGCAGCAAGAGTGATTTGAAATCTAGAAAGAAGAAATTGGAGAAGACAAGAAACTGGATATACGCAGTCTAGGGTACATGTAACTAGTCTGGGAGCACTTGCATGCGAAAAAATTTTGTCCTACAGAAAGGGAAAGCAAAGATGCAGTGGTTAGAAGTTAAGATTCACACTTACAAAAAAAAAAAAGGTATTTTCTTTCAGAATGTTACGGATTCTTCAACAGTTGAGATCTGTTGCAGATAAACTGGAGTAAAGCATCTGTTAGATTAGACAGACGAGCTTAAACCTGAAATGAAACAAAAGTTTGATTTGGGAACAACCAGCCAAGTCAAGCTCTTCAACCTGTGTTGTTACCAGTCAGTTTTCTCAAGGGGTCAGAGGTATGAATCTGTCCGCAGCAGTGATTGATCTTGGCTCGTAGAGGCAAGGAGCTCTCTGGCTGGTTTGAGCTCTGCCAGCTGGCTAATCTAGGAGATACCAGTACCGGTGCAAGAAAAACACAAATTGAGATGCAAACCGTGGACAGGTAGGACATCAAAAGCACCTCTCCTTTGAACTAAGTATTCAGGCATGAAAAAAGGAAGGAGGAAGCTTATTAGCTTTTTTTTCCCCATTTTTTTGTCAAGAAAATAAAACTTCGCAGCCTGCTCTGTGATGATTGAGTCAGTGTTACGTGAGTGCGAAGTACAGGGTTAGGTTTCCTGGAGCGTATTACAGCTGTTTGTCCAGGTATCAATTAGGAGCTATGGAGGAAGGTTTTAATTAGAAGAAAAGCAAACGAGGCTTTTCCGGTGTGGAGGAGCTCAGTGCATGTCATTTATGTAACCTCTTTTCTGGTCATGGATGTTTATTTGGAGTCAAGTAAGACGCGCTCAGCGGCTTTCCTTTGATCTGTCTGCAAGAAAATTAAATCCACATGGCCTCCACCCAGAACCTTTCTGCATCCTGACTGGAAATACCCATCTATGCTGGGGTCATTTTTTATTGTGATCCATATGTATAAAGGTCCATTCATCTGTGAGAACCATGTGCCTGTCCAAGGCCTAAGCTTTAACACACCCAGAAAAGAAAAATGGTTGTTGCGAGCTGTCAGTCACCTGGAGATGGACTTTTAAAACCGATATATAGAGTTGCCTTGGTTTGCAGAGTTTGAAATGGCAAAGAAATGCTGCCTCCAACTCGCTATGCTCATTTAGCATCTCTGTAATTTATAAATAGGTTGTCCNTTCGGCTATATTTCCAGCTCTTCCCTACAATGCAACTTGAATGAATGCTGTTGCCCAAGAAAACTTTGGGCAACAAGGACAGCACAAATGAAATGGGTGTCTCTGAAGTGCTGGACAAAAAACTACACTGACTGTGTCTATAAAGTCTGTTGTTGGGATTTGTTTTGTGGGTTTGTTTTGGTTTTTTAATCAAAACAAAAAGAGGGAAGAGCAACTTCCTTTGCCCCTCACAAGGCACAGTAAGCAATGTTTAGGTAATATTGTAGCAAATCTTGAATGCTACACCTAAGGTAGATTGCCTGGTGTTCCCAGATGATGAGACATTAGAAGTTTTAGAGTGTCCTATAGGGACCTGAGGCTGCAGATACTTGGAAGCCTATGCTGCACTGGAATTACGTGCTGAAACATCTTTTTGCCTGGTTTACAAGCTGTCAGGGCTTGGTCCTGTGCGCTGTGTTAATGTTGTGCTGCAGAAGTTCAGCCCGCTAATACAACAGGCATTAATGAGGTGACTGAATTTTATTCTTTTAATCAAAAATACTCCAGCAGCTACAGTGAAAATGGGCTCCTCTTGCTCTGACCAGAGTCTTGGCTCTTTGAACTGTGCTTGTAGTTGGCCGACAGGCAGCGGAAAACAGATTCACTGCCTTGTTGGCTCTCCAGTTGCAATGTTTACTTTAGATTTTTAATAGCAAAACTCTGTAGCAGTGTGCATCCCGCTGGAAACTGAAATGTTCATGTATTAGAGCAGCCGCTCACCAATCCAAGCTGTGAAGTCCACGAAAGCTTTGGACAATACTTCACTCTAGCACCAAACTAGTAGGGATGGGTGTGCTAAGGTGGACTGGACCAGGCAGTATTTAAGGGGAAAGATACAATAATAAGAAGAAACGGCAATAAGTAGTAGTAGTGCAGGAGCATTGTCAACCCAGGAGGTGAGGTTTTTACCTTAGCCTTAAGTTAAGAGAGTATTTGCAAAAGCAAGAACCCCGACAGTGATGGAGTTGATGCTCACAACTCTCTGGTGACTTGGTCTCCGCTTCCCTTCAGAGAAAACCCTTGGGAGCAGGGCTTGAAGCCAACTGAATTAGGTGGCGGTGGTGGTTCTTGCCTGATGCAACAGCTTCTCAGTGTAGACAGAGAGCCAGGGCATGGTTTGCTTCAGTTGCATCCGTACGGATGGAGCACACTGTAACGTTTATAATGGAGAGCTTTTCTGTGTCTCGTATTGTCACATGCAGAGCGTTTCTCCCTACGTGCCCCTGATGCCAGCCCACCAGCAAACAGGTGACTTTGCAGAAAACACTCAAGTCATGGCTCAACCCAGCCACGTGAACAGAGCGCTACGCTGTGGCAGCTACAAAATTGTGTTAGCTTTACACCGTGATGGCTTTTCTGCGTAAACCTGTCTTGGCATGTAATGCCGGAATCGTGTTTGTTAATGCTATTGCTCCGTAAGCCGCCTTATGTCGGTGCTCAGTCTCAAGTCTTGCTGTGTGCTGTGCTTTGAGTTTCTGAGAGGACCAGTGGTGGGCTGGTCTGTGGAGCAGTGGCAAGGCGAGAAAGCAGGGAAGCTTTTGGGGAGACGTAACCGCTCAAGCTGTTGTTTCAACAACATGATTACAACACAGCTTATTCAAAGATAGTTTTGTCTTACACTGGGAGACTAATTTCATCTTCCCAGGTCCCTCGGGAGAAAATCTTTAGAAACTGGACTTGCAGCAAAAAGGGCCAGGCATCTTTCTTTAATTTTTCTGGCTGACATTGCTTTGGACTTGTGTGCTGACTTCTTGCTGGAGACAGCTGAGGACAGAGTTGATGGGTGCCGTGTTAAGCATTTGAGGGTAAAAGCAGTGCTGCTGCAGAGCTTGAGTAGGAAAGCAAGGCAGCAAATCCTGGCGCGTCTGGGTAGGATGAGTTGCGGACTGGGGATGTGCAATTAAAACTTAAAAACCAAAGAGCCTTTTTTTTTTTAATTACTTGGGTAGCACGATGCTCTGACTCACTAATGAGTTACCCGGTGGTCACAAATGCACTTCTACCAAAACAGAGTACCCTTTGCCCATCAAATTAAGGACCTTTTTGTGTTGTATATTGAAATAGGGTAAACGCAGCTGTCGCTTGATCACACTATAACAAACTTAAAATGCTGCCTGTTGCCTTCAGCGTGGCTTTGGACTGCAGCTTGATTCCATTGTCGTGACAAAATCCAGCCAAGCTGCGAATAGGTGCCTGCCGCTACGCCGGCACACGTGCTCGCTGGGTGCTGGTGAGAAGCAGCAGACAAATGCTTCTGTCCTGGCCACTCGGGATGTCCTCAGCGTCCTCCGTGCAGCCTGGTGTCCACGCGCTGAAACTGTGTTCAAGCTTCGGTGCTCTCGAGCTCGTCGTCTCCGTGGTCCAAGCTTGACGTTTTCAAGAGCGGGTGTGATTTTTTTAGGTTATTCTGTCTGTAAAATGGGGATGCAGCTTTGCTAAAGGATGCCTTCAGGCAGCGTCACCTCGGCCGCTGTTCTCTATGCTGGGGGAAAAAGGGATTTTTGCCCCAAATGGAGGTTAAAACTGTTTGGATTTGAGGCAGGCAGAAGCAGCTGAACCTGGAAGCACTTAAATTAGCTTTCTTCCCCGCTTCTGCCCAGTCATCAGTGTAGATTAGTTCAGAAACCGGGCGAGTATTTTTAGAAGCTGCTTTCAGAGCCCAAATGTCACAATTTTTATTCTTATTGTTGGTGCCGAGGCAGTTCTTGAGCAACATTTCTTCTTTAAAAAAAAAAAATGAAGAGGGCATTTAGGGATGATCATATAACTTTGGGGGGGGGGG
>VZTL01012568.1:71586-133083 GCA_013400535.1 Scopus umbretta
GGGGGGGGCCTTAAAGAGAGGCGGAAGGCAAACTCAATGGGCATGCTGGTTTTGATGTAGTTAAGAATGTCTTTTATTTTATTTTTTTAAATGAATTCACCTGGCAAAACATAAAAACCCTTTATATTTAGACCACAGTTATCCTGCTTATTCCCTCCCCCTTCCTCTGAAATAGATTCAGCTGGAATTGAGTCACAGAATTTTTTTTTTTGTATTTGCAAAATATTGTCTAGCCTTTGTAGTTGTATCCTATGTGTCGGGAAGGATGTTTACAGGGGGATATACGTAGTTGTATTCTTCACTCATCAAAATGCAGGAGAGTGGGGGGAAATGCAAATTGCTTAGGCTGAGCAATTCCTGGGTTTTTTTTCTTTCCTTTGTAAACTTTGAATTTTTCAGAAATACTACGTATATGTGCGTGTGCGTACGTAATTCTTATGTTCTGGAGTATCATTGATTCTGTAGCTGAAGATAAGCACGCCTTGCATTATTTTCTCTTGCACTGTAATACGACTGCGTTGGGATGGGTAGCACTTAATGCAAAACGTGATGTTGTATGGGAGTAATGGGATACCTCATCAGGCCAGCGCCTTTGGTGGCATCATGGCAGTCCATGGTGTGACAGCAAAAACTCATTGGATGGGGAAGAGGGTCATGTGGAAATCACATTGTTTTGTGAATTGAATAGATTTCTCCATTACATTCCTCTAATTTTTGGCAAGCGGTATCAAATCTCTAGTTTCATTTTACAAAACAAGGAGGGCGATAAAACCTCTAAAGCTGGAATACAGTTGCTGTGCTTCTTAGTTTTATTTCCTATTTTTGCTAAATATCACCGTTCATTAGCTAACATAGGATAACAGTAATGGAGTGTTTATGGTCGGTGTATGTTAGGAAAAAAATTAGGAACTTGGTTGTGGCTTTTGGTGGGGGGGTCAATTCAGGATGCAGATCTCGTGCAACTACCTGTTTGACTGGCTAAGCTTTTATGCGCTTTTTGCTTATCTTGCATGTGATATAAAACAAATACCATCTGTCATGCAGTAACAACTTCCTTTCTCATTACAGTAAATGATAATACTAATTAGCTTTCCTTGAAATCTGTAAGTATTTTGTACCCTTGCAGGAAAATAGTAGGACTTGAGTGTGCAACTCTTGCATGTACTACATGCCAGCTTCGTGAGCTGCAGGGTGAATTATTCAAAGGCATTGTTTTATTAAACTGATTTTTTGTTTGTTTTGCTGCTCCTTACAACTTTCCAAGACATACTGTCATGTGCAGCTGCAATGATTTATTGCAGAATTGATCCATTAAACAAATCTGAAGAAAAATGGGGGTTTTTTTTGCCTGGGTTTTGTTTGTTTGTTTTAAATAAACTCCAAACCTGTAACTTACAATCACTGACAAAGCAGTCACCATGGAAAGCTGCAAGGAGCTTGCCCCTGAGGTAACTCAATTCTCCATTGAGACAGAGGTTCACTGTGATTTTTTTTATTTTTTTTTTTTTAAAGAGGTTTCATTAAATGATTGCTCATTAAAAGTTTTGTCGTTAGTGTGTGTCCCAGTGGTGTTGTGGCTGTCTTTCAGGAGAAAAAACAAAACAAAAAAAACTTTTTGGGTAATTTTATAGCAAGGTTTGCTGTGGGTTTAGATAGCTCTAACACAGTTTCAACAATGTTACATAGATGCTTCAATATGGCCACGACTAGTAAATTAATCTGCCCCTGATGCAGTTAGACTTTCATTTGATTCAATATTGTTTGCCTTGTAAGCTAATTTCTGGGGAGAGCCCTTAAAATTTGTGTGCTGGAGCTGCATCAGCGCATCTTTGCCTGTCAGCATGTTTGCAAGTCTACTTTTTTTCCCTAAAAAGCCGCTTGCTGGTTTGTTTGGGGTTTTCCCCACACGTGCAGCGCTTTGTGGGGATCGCTGGGCAAGCCTGGCACAGGAGGAGAGGTTATGCTGGCCAAAAAAAAGGGTTTAGCCCTTGCAGGGCTAAAACACCCAACCCTCCAGCTGTGTGAACAACAGTCGTGTTACCCTGCCTGCGCCAAACCCTGCTGGTTTTTAACACCAGATCCATATGGAACGAGGGCTGAGGGCCCTGTCTGCAACAGAAAACTGCTCTCATCCCCTCGTTTGGTGCATCCAAATTAGTTGGGATATGTTGTATTGTAAAAATGCAGTGCAAGAGTTACTCTCACAGCAAAAGCTGATGCTTTTCTGTGTCACTTTTAAAAAAAAAATTTAAAAACTATAAACTACAAGATTTCTTATATATAAAAGAAATTAATCAAAGAAAACTTTTCATATCTACATTATCTATATTGTGTATGTATATTTTTGTATATATAAAAACGTATATTGAAAATTATTTTTCCATGTACTTTCCATGTACAGGATCTGAAATAATTATGGGAATATGAAATCCCATTCGAGCAAGTTAGGATAGAGCTGTTTCTCGTAAACTCAATAACATCAGCCTTAAATGTTTAACAAACGTATTGGTGAAAGGGTTCCTTTGTTTGTCATTGCCTTGGAGTTTAAGGGAGATGTGGAGGCGGGTGGCTGGATTGTTGCAGGTGTCTTGGTTTCTTGAGAAGTCCTTTTCGTTCTGAAAAAAAACAAACAAACAAAACTGCTATTAATCTTTCTTAGGGAGGCTTTTGGATGGGCTGCAGCGCTGGAAGCCAACCGAAGCTTGCTGGGGAAGGGGCATAGCCCAGCTGTGGAGGACCTGGCCCCTCTTTATTTTGCCTTTGGGGCTGCTTTAGACCCAGAAAGGCATCGAGGAATGAAAAACAAAGTCGAAAGCTACTTCTTTGGGTTTGCCCCAGCCTCTCAGAGCTGTTCTGCTTGTGTGAGGTCATGTGTCGTGTAACAAGCTTTTGAGGGTTGAAGGCACTTGATCCTTTGAGCATCCCTGCTGCATCCAGGCCCCTCACAGTCTGTCAGAGTGATCACCTTGCTAGGTTGGGGGTTTTTGCTGCACACAACAGGATTTTGGGCAGCACTCAGCCAGCAGGAAACTCCCCAGCATTGAATAACCTTCATGCAAAACTACTCCTCTGGGGTGCTTTATGGGATGTGCAGGTAGGACTGTGTGCATCTTAGAACTTGCTGGCAGTGATTTCCAAATCCTACACAAGCACTTCCTTCAGGGCAGGATTTTCCTCTTCCACCTTCTGTGCTGCTGCATCTAACTGTGTTCTTCAAGTTAATAATTTTTTTTTCCTTTTTGCCATTAAATGGTCAGTGTACAAACTGAACACATGCTGCTGAACTCAGTTCAGTGGCCAGGTGTGAATTGGGGAGTTGGAAGAGAAAACTTTCCCTTTTCAGAGAGAAGCTGGGAGGAAATGCTAAATGCCAACAAATTTCTCGTTTTGTTGAGAGAGAAATGTCCTGAAAATGAGCTTGTAAGGTTAATACTGGTTTAAGGTGAAGTGCCCCGGGAGAGATGGACTGCAGGATTCGGCCAGTGTCACTGGAGCAAGGTGTGCGGAGATTGAACTGTCTTCTATTTCCTCTGACCAGGTGGAACCCAAAATTTCCCAGCACACCTTTTTCTTCTGTCTGTATTGGATTTGAAAGACAGAAAAATACAGATTGCAAATTTGCTATACTAGAGATGGGTTACAGATATGGTGGCTCTGTGTTCTTGGTGTGACACAGAGGGCAAGGAAAACTTTCGGGAGGTTTTCCATGGTTTTATACAGGCTCCATTTTAATGTTGGGTCTGACCAGAGTGGTGCAGATGGCTTTTTTTTCTTGTTGGTATTTAATGAAGAAGCTTCAAACCTGCTGGAAATCTAAATGGTATTGAAATAGCAACTTTATTTTGCTGTGGCTCCGTGCACTCAGAAATTTTCTTTCTAACAAAGTGCTAAGTCAGGGTTTTGAAGAAGAAAATGCTGATTATAAGCTACAGATATTCCTTGTCAGAAGGTTCATGAACCGAGTATTGGATCAAGAAAGTGGGACTCCAGAAATAGCAGTTTTTCATGACTTCCTTCAAAATGCCACTGCTTTCTGGCTGCAGGATGAAGTCCAGAGCGGATCCTTGCAATATGATTTCCAGCCATCCCTGGGGCAGAACTGGATGGCTTTAACTCCAGTTGTAGGAGTTGCTGGGCATGGAGGGCAAAGTAAAAGCACCGTGGCTAGATGTATCTAGCTTGGCCAAAGACAGGTTATGTCCCAGCAATCATAAAGTTAAATTCGCATGGGTCCAAATAGTTTAAATTGTGTTTAAGCACTCTGTGTCTGCGGTTCAGTTCAGCTGAACAGCCCGACCTCTGCCGCCATTCCATTAGTAGCCTCCTGCTGTTATTTTGGCTCTTCCTTGAAATCTGGGATCTGGGAATGTTGATGCATTAAAGACAGCAGTCCGTATTTTTGAAACCCATTATATGCAATTACCTTCCTGTCTGAGACCTGGATCTCTCCTGGCCTTGTAAGCTGGAAAGTTGAAAAGGGAGAAGAATAGTGAAGTGCCACATGGCTGCACTTGCATGGAGGTTCATAATTTGGTCAACTAGCCTGGCTAGAGGAAAAATATTATTGAATTATGGAAGGTGTCTGGAAGGTGTTTTAGATGCTAAATATGACTCAAGGAAAAGTAGTAACTGAGGTGGGTTGGACTTCTTTTCCCCCTCCTGCCTTGGGATTTTTAGCTGCAAGACATCTCAGACATGGTATTTGCAGTTGCTGCGTTTGAAGCAAAGTGGAAAAGAAGAGCGGCTGGTGGAAGGGTGCTGTAGATTTCAGCTGCGGCCCTGCTTTTACAAAGACACTGGCAAAATTAAAGCCTTAACTGATGAGTGAATTATTTGCCGTTTAGTCCTGGATGTGCTATTGCAGCCGTAAGCCCCTGCCAGGTGTACAACAAGGCTCAGGGCTTTGTCCCCCATTGGTTTTGCTGTGGTGCGGTTGCTCGAAGTGATGTGGCTCGTGTCGGAGGGCGCTGGATGGTGTCAGCTGCATTTTACAATGCAGTTTGTGCATGCTGGAGAAAAGCACTTTTTTATCTGCCTTAAACATAGCTAGTCTCTTAGACACAAATGCTTTGTAAAAGTTAGGCTATAGCTAATGCGACCGTGGTTCAGTTATCGCAAAGGTAATTCTTGTTTAGGAAAATTCTCAATATCTTTCAGAGTAGCAGTTATACACACACTCTTTTTTTTTTTTTTAAATACATATTTTTAATATATATATGCACACCCACGAGCTATAATTTTTAAAGCTCTCTTCCTTCCAATAAAAACAGCACGTGGTTTTCTGCACTACCTTCACTCCCCAAGTTCATTATGGTTTTTTGCTCGGGGTGGGGCAGGCTTACAACCTGAAGCAGCCCTGGAACACGCTGGCCGGCTGCCATGCAGCTGGGTAATCCCTGCAGATACTTTCTTCCCAAGCTTTTAAGGCTGTTGAAGACAAATCTGTAGGGTTAAGATAGCAAAGTATTCCATTTAAGAGCGTAATTAAGAATAGTTTGCATGAAACGCATAGCACGTAGGCCATAAACCTGACCATTAGAGCGGTCTTAAAGTTTAAGAAACCGATAAAATGAGGGGAACTAAGGCTGCTGTGGGGTTTTTTTTAGCTGTTTCATTTTTAACTATACGAAAGGCTTGTGTTACCTAACCTCAGTGGCAGTCGGTATCTCATTAATGGTAATGGACCAAATATTTTCACATATCTCATCAACCATTTCTCCTGGAATAGTCAAACTGCACAGTTGCCATGATAAAAGTGCAGGTGGATGACTTGAACATGGTTGTTTCGCTGCTTCCGTGCACCAGGGTTTCAGCAGTGACACGCACATGGGATTTGCAGATTGCTCCTTCGCTCTTAGAGGATTTTGAGTGCTTGCAGCCAGCCAGAGCCTCAGTGCAGTCCTGTAAAATTAATAGCAAAGAAAATAAACGGCTTTTACGCTAAGGAAGCAAGGTCCTTATATGGACCTGAAATGTTTGAGTACCTCCCAAGTATTTATCAACACTGGCATGAGGGAAAGAAGCATTGCCTATTCTAGGCTTGTGGATGGAAAACGGCAGGCAAGATTTTGATATATAAAACTGAAGGAAGCGGTGCATGGTCTTGAAAATTCAACGTGCAGCTTCTGAGTCCTAGTCCAGTGACTAAACCCAAGATGTCAAGCCCTAAGAAGCCTTAGACACTTTTAAAAATTTCATTCTTTTCTTTGTTTTCTTCCCAAGTCCCTTGGTGTAGGTTGCATATTGGGAAACATGCACGGGTGGCTGGAGTCTTGTGGGAGCGGGGATGGGGACGTCACCAGTGACTTTTGGTCGTGCAGGAAAGTGTGCCAAGGGATTACGTTAATGGAGCCGGAGCTCTGCTTACCTTGCCAAAGGTGAACCCTTCTGCTGGACAAGGTCCTTTTCTAGTAGCGGAGCAGAGGTCTTCTTGCCATGGTAGGGTGATGGAAACTAGGTTTTCTGGCTTGATACATTTAAGAAGGCAGCTCTTCAAGATGGGAGAAATACATTATATGTGGTGGTCTCTTGGCACGTGGGTGAAATCAGTGGCCTTGGTGGCCACTAGGTCACGGTATCTGTGTGGATATGAAGATGAAAACCGTATGGCTCTGTCCCCCACCAGATTGTGATTATAATGGGCAGGGGTAGTAGTCAGGGGACTTAAATTTAATGTGTAGGCATCCACTAGTATTGAAAAGTAATTACGAGCCTGGAGGAATCACTGAGAGGTGATGGAAACATGCAGATAATTGGTAGAAATCACAAAGTACTGAGTAGCTGCTGCTTTCTTAATTTTCCTTTAAGTGGACGATTCCTGCAGCAGAGTAACTGAAGACGACGTTACTTGTGGGACAGCCAAAGGCTCCGGCTGCTGCCATAAAAGTGAATGGTAAATCCCGCAGGAAGCTATATTGCCAGTGGCAATTTTCAAGTGTGGAAGGAGAAGCAGCAGTTTGTGTGGATGCCTGTTGCAGGAGGATGGGAAGAAAGGTGGTATGAGTGGCTCCAACTTCAGAAGAGAGATTGAAACTTCATGGAAGTTCCCCAGAAGTGAGGAGAGTTTAAAAGGAAGTCTAGAAAGGATCCTTGGAGAACAGGAGAACTGTATAGAAATGTGTAGTAGGCTTTCTTTTTTTTGTTTGTTTTTTTTGAATCTGTTAATTACTAATCCTTATAGACCATATGGGGAAGGCACAGAGAAGAAAACAAATTGTCTTGGATGGAAGTAGCTCAATTTTTGCACAGTAGGAAATTAGCTGAAATGTTTTACTTAATTCTGAGTATCAGGAAGCCAAGAGATTAAAGTTATCACTGGTAAAATCTAGAAATGGGTTTTCATTAGAAAACAAAAAGGTAACTGGATCTGTTTACAGACACGCCCTGTTTCCTGTACCAGGACGCTGCTTTAAGGACTCGAGAGCAAAAATAATTCTTAAAAATGTTGTTTCTCAGTTCTGTGAATGCTTTGTGCGTGTCAGCTGTGGTACAGGCCATGTGTCTGAGCGTGCTGAAAAGCTTTTTGTCAGCCAGTGCACAGAGCAATAGGGGGTGAATCTTCAGCATGTGTATACTGCCTTCATCCTGTAGGTCCGTTGAGAAGGTTGGTGTATCCATAAAATAAAGCCGGTGAAGGGAAAATTACAGTGTGTGTTTTGCAAGACTTGTCTCGCTGCAGAAGAGATGAGCTGGTCCCAGGCGCGTCTGCCCAGAAGACGCTTGCCGACTCCCTTGGTCTGTCCTTAAAACTGTCTTAAGTAAGATCCGTGAGGCTGCTTGCTTAGGTATTAAATAAAATCTGGTTGTATGCGAGAAAGGGGAGCTCAGACTTCAAGTATTGGCACTTGCATTACAAAAGTGATGCAAAAATAATGTCTGAAAAGAAGAGGCAGTTTTACCTGGTGCAGGATGAAGAAAGCTACCACTACTTGTAATTTTGGATAGAAAGGGCCTGTTCTCTTGTCGTGTTGTACAGGATGCTTGGAAAATGTCTAGATACAGAGCCTTCCTCAGGGAGGAATTTCTTTCCCTACAGGATGATACCTGTCATTTGAAAGGCCTCCTCTAGGAGCCCTCTGTGGGTTGAGCTTCATTCTCCTTCTAAGTTCACCTGGTGACCTGAAGATGGACAATTCCTGGGCAATTTTCTTTGCACATCTGTTTTCTTAGCCCCTCGAGATGTTCCCAGGTTTGAGTGCCCTGTGGCACCTTTGTGGGCACTGGTGGGTGTCTTGGCAGCTCTGCAGCTAACAGTGCCATGGTTCTGCGTGATTGGCATCTAACCATGCTGTGTTGACCTCCCTTTGAGGGTGTCACAGCCATCAGCGCTGTTCCCGAGCAGTCACTGGGTTAATTGATGTCTAACATGTGATGGGTTGCACCAAGCTTGTACTCAGTAGCAACGTGAGGACAGAATTTCCCAGCAGCTCTGGGGTTGGGACAACCCGTTTTAGCTTGGAGTCTGTTGCATGTCACATCCAAGGTGCATGGCTTTTGCTTATGTCCTGTAGTGGCCTTTCTGCTCCCAAATTACCCCCTCCCTCATGATGTCCCCAGGGTACAGGAGGGGAAGCCTGCGGGAGCAGAGCCTCCTGCTGTGGGGGGTCTTTTGACCCCTTGCAGTGTGCACCTGAATTATCCCCAAATCTCAGATGCTTCCAGAATAGCTTCTTGTGATGTTATGACATGCCACCTTTGAAGGCCCTTTGAAATGCTGGTGGAGCTGTTTTAGGGACATGGTGTGGTCTTGATGACCTGAGCTGAGATAGTTCCCATCCTCTTTTGTCTGAGGTACCAGCTGGAGCCACATTTGTGGTTTTTTTTTTTTTTCCCGTAAGGCTGTCCCAGTTGTGGAGGAATTTTGAATGTTGTCTTCCAAAACCCACTTCACTGATTTGGTCACAAAAACCTTAAAACATTTTGTTCATGGGTTATTTGAGCTCCATGTGTTCTTCCAACGCTTTGGAGACCTGAGGCCCCAGTGCATACCCTGTGGGTGGTGGCCTTGGGGTGCTGCCTGGCTTACCCCACCATCTTGGTCTTTATCCCCATCTGCATGAGGGAAAGAGTGTCTGGGACAATGGGTGGTTTGATCTCTGTATTGATAACTGGAAACCCAGTGGGTTCATTCCTTGCTGTTTGATGGGTCTCTTTCCTATGGTGGCTTGAGTGGTCGAGGCCATCTTTCACAGAGGTGGACTTCCACCCTGGGCAGAAACTCTGTGTTGGGGCCAGACCAGTGCTGTCTAAATACCACCCTCCAGAAAAATGCTCTGATTGAGACTGTGTGATGCTCACAAGAGGTTTTGTTTTTGTTTTGTTACCATTGCAGTGACAGCTATATTGTGCGAGTCAAAGCTGTGGTTATGACCCGAGATGACTCCAGTGGGGGATGGTTGCCACAAGAAGGAGGCGGTCTCAGTAGAGTTGGCGTCTGCAAGGTCACGTACCCGGAGGGCAATGGAAGAAGTGGATTTCTAATCCATGGTGAAAGGCAGAAAGACAAACTGGTAATAGACCCTAATTCAACTTTTTTCTGTTCTTATAATGAGAATTATCCCAAATCTATTGCTATTGTATTCTTGTGCAAGTTTTTTTAAAACATAAAAAACAGGCATGTGCAAATAGTACCAGACTGGACAACACAAACCCATCGTCGTCTCGGACTGCCATCTTTTGCTATCTAGGTTGGCGTGCTGCCACCTGAAAGGAGCAGGTAAATTTTAGACATCTGTGGGCCCTTGGTCCATGGCCCCAAGAGACCCCCTTTGATGATTGAAAAAAGGCCTGGTTGTTTTGGTTTTTTGGTGTGGTGTGGTTTTTTGTTTTTTTTTTTTTTTCCTAAGACCTAGAAGGGGTAAGTGAGAAGTGAATTGAAGTGTAAAGAACCCATGAAGCCAGTCACATTGCACTGAGTAATGCAGTGCAAGCCTTTAAAACTGCCATGAATTATTTATGCTGCGTGCCGTTCAAGGTCTGAATGAGCAGAGTGAGAATATGAAGACAAGTTGTCTCTTATGAATTGACGCACTCGATTTCTCCTGGTAGTTGTTTATCTAAAAAGGAGCTCTCTTCTTTCCCTGCACAAACCAAATTAATAAAGCCTTTTCCTTATTTTCAGGGTCTGTTTTAGATGTTACAGTTTGTTATCTTGTTTCTATATATTCGATTCTTCTAAAATTCGCTCCTGTGAAGAGATGGGCTAGCTTAAAAATACAGTCCCTGCACAGGCTCTGTGAACGCAGTGTTTGAGCAAAAAAAAAACCCAAAAAACAACAAAAAAAAAAGCATTGTTTGAGTTGGAAATACTCTTGCTTTCAAAAAGACTGGCGTTTTAAAGCTGTTTCAAGTACAGTTTGTCTTTTGCAATACTATTTTGCCTAGGATGCTTTTTTTGACACTATTTTGAAGCCATGCTTGTGGTTTTGGGGGACAGGATAAGACTTACAAGCCAATCCTGTTCTCCCTGAGCATCACCCCAGAGATGGTTTTTGGCACAGCAAAGCTTGAGATAAGTGCCTGGCGGGGGGTGAGGGAAGAAAAAAGGGTGAGGGAGTGTTACAGCACCTCCTAAATCTGCTGGTGAATAAAAGTTCTGTTGAGCAAAATGATTGGGGGAAGAGGTTCTCCCTTCCACCTGAGTCCCCACCAGCTGTCACCAGCGTGGTGCTTGGGTCTGGGTCTGAAATAGGCTCCTGGAGTGGGGAATAAGCACCTACTCAAAGCTCAAGCAAAAGATGAATGTGCAATGGTTGTGAGAGCAATTACAGTGTCTGGTGTTTATTAGTCATCGTTTGGTGGGGAAGGATGTTCCCCTACGCGAGGCATGACTTGGCTTGCTTTTGGGTCCAGGCTGAGACAGTACCGGCTGTGTCCTTGGGGTGGGAAAAGTGACTTTGCCTCTCTTTTGGGGCTCACGCCCTCCCAGGTGGTGCTGGAGTGCTTTGTGAAGAAGGACCTGGTGTACACGAAGGCAAACCCCACTTTCCACCACTGGAAAGTCGACAACAGAAAGTTCGGGCTCACTTTTCAAAGCCCCGCCGATGCTCGAGCCTTCGACAGAGGAGTGAGGAAAGCCATCGAGGACCTCATTGAAGGTACTGTGGCGCGCAGCGGTGGCCACTTCGACCCTTGGAAGAGTGGGGAATGGGGTTTGTGTCACAGAGCTGGGAAGAGGGGTGGATTTAAAATCAGTTCTTGGGCTTGGATGTCTCTTGTGCACGTGTCCGAGCTTAGCTGGGTGCCTACCTTGTGCTGAGCAAGCCCCAGCTTACTTTGAAGAACTGAGTTTTCTCATCCCTTAAGGAGAGAAGGGATTTGAGTCCAAGTATTTTTCCAGTCCGATCTGGCCTGGTCTGTCCAGACTTCCCCCCTTAATTATCATCAAGTCTGTTATTACTGCTTTTTTTTTTTTTGATAGGCTCGGGTTTCGTGCTAGCAATGGCCACTCCAACAGCCCAGACTCTTCTTTATATGCAGCCGAATCTTGTTTTACTGAGTCTTTGTTAAGTCATAGTATGAATTCCTGCCTGGAGTTGAATAAAACTTTGTTTTGTTTTTGTTTTTTTGCAGTAATTAGTTCTGTCTGCGTCCTCTTAGTTGAATGGTAGTTCTTGAAGACTTTGTTGTGTTTTGGGGTTTTTTTTAATTCTGTAAAAAATGCGTTTGAATTGCCTGTGCTTTGAAGTTGTCATAAATTTTTCCTTTTCACATTTTATTGCAATCAGGCAATCATAATACAGCTATAATTCAATAGTACTTTATTTTAATTAAAATTGATTCTTCATGGGGTTTTTGCTTGAGTTTTGTTTTGTTTTTTAACTGTGCCACTTTATGTAGGGACTTAGTGGTCCTAAGCCTTTCTCTTTCTCACCCAGTGTGACTGGGATATTTTTATGTACAGATGGTAATATTTTTTGAGGATACTAGCTCAAATATATATACAGATATGTATTCTTTTTGAGGACATTAGGTCCATAAGACAGTTTAACGTTCTGGATGCCCTGTCCTTGCTTTAACGTGGAAATGGTAGGTACTGGGACAGAATTAATCACCCAGGGCTCTTTCCTGGTAAATACCTCATCAGTTAGAAGAAGGATCTTCTCAACTAGTTTTCATTTGCTTTTTCCTGTGCCATTAATGTGACAAGTTACAGCTAGGCCTTCTGCTTTCTTCTTCTTGCTTGCTAAAACTGGGAAGCGTTTTGAGTCATAAAAGTGATGTTTTATGTAAGTGGCACAGGATTGTGCAAAGTTTCGAGGAGATNGAAGGTGGTACAAACTGTTCAACTATTTAGTTAGGGATGTGATGTGGCCCTAATTCAGTATAACAGTGGGCTTACAGAAAAAAAAAATATATATATGTCTTTGACTTGGGGTTTCTCCCCCCCATCAGAGCATCTTGCTGCACCCACCCTCCTTGGTAGCCTCATGGGGGGTGAAGCCAGCTGGGAAGGGGGTCCGGGATCCTTGGCCAGGAGTAGGGAGAGGGGTCACCCCCTTTTAGCCACAGCATAAATTTACTGCCAAGTCCAGCAATGGTGTGTGCCACCCTCCCTGCTGCCCTTCTGCGATGTGGGTGCTGACCAGGCTCTCGAGCAGCTCCGGAGAGGGGGGACACCTGTGAGGTAGGGAAAGAGGTTGGAGGAAGGTTTTTTTTTAATATGATTTCCCACTTTTCCAGATGATTGCAATGTAATTAATGAGAATTGCACCCCAATATTTTGCTCTTGTCTATGGTTTTACACATTTCAGCTCCTTTCAAATACTTTGCTTATGTAGGGCAAGGTAGTTCTCTGAGAAACAGCTGATAAGAGAGAAGACCTTTACAATATGTAACAACTTCTGAAATTAGAAGAAAAAAACCCCAATCTAACTCTTTGTTGTTAGTGAGGTTTAGTTGTTTTTTTAAATAAAAAATAGTTTTTCCCCCAGATGTAGGGTGTATTCTTCATGTATATGAAGAATAACTCATATATGGTTTCTCGACAGCTAAGGATCTAGTCTCGAGCACTGCTTAGTACGTAGCTTTACCGTTCTTCAGAAATGAAAGTCTTCTGTAATTGGAAATGGTACTGCTATTTTTAACATAGTTAATTAGCATTGGCAGCCATGCAGTTGCATGTCAAGAAACACTTTCAGATTTTACCTTTCCAACCCAGCTACCAGTAGATGGGTTTTTCTTCCTTAATTTGAGCCACTCTTTTACACGTCTACAACATACAAACTTGTGAGAATCCAAATGTTTACCAGACTAATAAAAAAAAGTTGCATAGAAATGTCATGTGTTTAAAAAGTTGGTTTTTTGTTTTTTTGTTTTTTTATTTCCTAGGGTCTACAACTTCCTCGTCAACACTTCACAATGAGGCCGAGGTTGGCGATGATGATGTCTTCACTGTAAGTACATCTCAACTGAGGTCATTCTCCTTTACGCTCTGGTTTACGTGGTCAGGTTGAAAAGGGTTTTTCTCATTATCCCTTGGGGTTGGCTTCCAGCTGTCATTGTGTTTGGCCAGTGGGTATGTTTTATTTGATGGAAGTACATCCTCTCCAGAAGGTAGAGCCTTGGGTTTCTGTTGGCCTCCTGTTGCCACGTGAAAAGCATGGCAGAGCAGATGTTGGGGCTAGAAGTGAGTGAATACTAACTCCCAGATTTCCTCTGGTTTAGTCTGAGTGATGCACACACCTCTTAATACCTCTCTCTCTCTCTCTCTCTCTGTCCTTACGAAGCTTCCCACAAGCTAGAGTAGATGGCTGCTACTCAGGTGCATGCTCAAGGAAATGAGATTTTGAATTGCAGTTGTTAACAAAAGCCAACTTTAAAGGTGTCTCGCCTATGCCTGAAATGTACAAAGTTCAAACAAGTGTTTTTTGGCTGGAGGAAGGCACAGTAGCATGCCATCTACCTAACCAGTGGTGACTTAAGTAGGAGTGAGGTGCTCATATTTAATTTGTGGTAATGTCTAAAATGTGTTTTGGAGCTTTTCTGAAACAGAAGAAGCTACTGTCCCCACTACACTTCCACACTTCTAAAGAAAAAAAAAAAAAAAATTGTCGGATGAAATTGTAATCCGATCATGGATATTCCATGAGCTGAAAACAAGACGCTCACAATGAATACTTTGTTATATTTGTTTACTCAGCTCCGATCATGAACCCCCATGCACACGTGTACGTGCATTAGTTACGTTATAAATGCCCTCCTTGTCCCACGATGCAGGTGGGGACTGGATGGCAGGAGGGTGGAAGGTGGGATGTCGTCAGCACGGCAGCAGCAACTCAAAGTCATCTTTGGGATGCTTCCCTGCATCTTTAGGGTGAATAAGGGAAAACTGAGGACTGGCACCAAGCCATTTGAAAACGGACACTGGGAAGCACCTGAAACCGAAAGGTGTTTGTAAGGGTGATGTTTCACCGGTATGGGACCAGGGCGGGTTCCCTGCCGTGTTTTGACCAGATCCTCCCGACTGGCTGGCATGTTGTCCGCATCTGTCCTTTTGTCACGGCTCCGGGAGACAAACAACAGCAGGCAGGGTTAAAAGGTGACTTCCTGCGCTCCACAGCAAAACTATCATTAGCAGCTGCTTCCCAACTACCTGCCAGAAGTGATTTATAGGTGCTGGGATGGGCCGGGCTGGGGGGGAGGCACTGCTGGAGCCAGAGCAGTTTACCAATTTGTGCTGTTTTGTCCCCAAATTCACCGGGTAAGCCGTGCTCTTCTAGGGTTGAACGTCTCACTGGACTTGTGTGTGGCTCTTCTGTGCTCATCGGAAAGGGGACAACCATCCAAATGTGCCTTGGGTGGATGTGTGCCAGCTCTCGCTGGGTTGGAGATGGAAGTACTCAGTGTTAAAGCAGTGAAAAGTAGCCTATGCAGATAGGAAAGGCTATTCTTGCTGAAATCCAACTGGCTGACGTTTAGGGATCAAGCTCAATCTTGTGGTTGAGTTGATTTTTAAAGTTGTAGGGTGCTTTTTACTAGGAGGAAGAAGTTGTTGCCTTTAAGTAGATGTTTCCTTACGTTGGGACGGTCGGGTGAATGGTGCTCATCAAAATCACTCAAACTCCTGCATTCAAAGTGAAGAGCTGAAACTGTGAGAGATTTTTCCCCCATACTTGACCCCGGGGAGGTGACAGATAACCCCCCACCGTGCAGTTATTTATGGGTAGGATGCTTGGCGGAGAAGGAGGAGCAAGTTGCTTGATAGCATTAGCAAGGAGGGAAACCTCAGCTGCGGTTGGCACCTTGTTGGTATCCAGGGGGATGTTCACACCAGGGTTGTGCCCTGCCTGGCAGGTCAGTCTGCATGTTGCGTGATCTGCAGAATGGTGAGGACTACACCAGTGGTGGTAGGTCACGTGGTGCCGTTGGTCAAGCTGTCACATCAGGGCGGGTGTGGTGGTGTACTCCAAAATTCAGGCTTTAGGAGCATCTTTTTCCTGAATATTTCTTCTTTGCTTTCCTGTGATGAAGTCTCTCCTTTTGCTGCAGTCCTTAAGCTCTTTGAAGCTCTCAGCTTTCCATTTATCTGGTAGGTGATGGTGGAGTATGAAGTCTGCATAAGCCAGAAATAACAGACTGAAGCATGGAGGAGTTTCAGACTGGAAGAAATTGATAGGGCTCTGATATATTTTATTTTTACCCTTCTGTTTCATTCTTTCTTTGCGCTTCTTTTTGAATTGTGTATCATAGTCCATTTGGTCATCCTTGCACAGAACACTTCTTTTCAACTTTCCTGTTAACTCTTTTCACAGCCACAGCAGTGGATTTTTCGGGTTTGGGGTTTTTTTTGCTCTGTTTTAAAGAGAAAGTACATTTGTTCTTTTTTGTTTCCTAAGGTAGTTATTAAAATCTTCACAGTCCTCCCCCTCTCCCACACATGCATGAATAAACTTAACTGCGTGCGGCAGAATTTTCAAAAGCATCTGCATGATTGAGTCATTTAATCAGTCATTTACCCATCTCTGAAAATCCCAGCCATCGCTGCTGCGCTGCTCCCTCAAATATTTGGCCTGGGGTCCTGCTCCTTCTTGAAGATGTTTCAATCTGTTCAACCACAGCGGTCCAAAACTTCGCATTTCTTACACTGCTTCACAGATGGCCACCCCAGCTTTATCTTGCACGTCAGCACTGATGTCTGCCCCAATGAAATGGTACCGGCTTTAAAACAACCACCGTCATTACATATAAGCACTGACCCTGATATGGCTGTTGGATATTGATTGACGCAGGGCTTTTATACTGTCCCTGATCCTGTTAGCTTCAATACCGCTCTGTGGGATGATGACTTTGTGCATATTTTTGTGCGTGCAACTCGCACATCATCTGTTTCGTTTATTCATCAGCCAGCACGCAACCCTTCCAGGCATCTAGCAAGTTATTTTCATGGGGAAGAGAAGGTTTGCCCCAGAGGTAGAGCTCTGCCTCAGGCTATGATCTTGTGTGGCTTAATGGAGGATCATTTTCTCGTACCAGAAGGTGGGGTTTTTTGTTTTTAACGGGGTGAATTATTTGCAGCTGTGGCTGCACGAGCATTTGCTTGGGAAGCATCACTGGTGTCGGTAGCCTTACCTCCTCCCATCACTGCAACCTGTAGTGTCAAGACGATAACTTGGGCAGCAGTACCTTGACCCATCCCTACAGCATGTGCTCCCCATCCATTGTGCTAAAACATGGGTTACATCTCTGAAAACAGGACTTTGCCATCTAGTAATTTTCCTGTGGATTAGACCTACAGCAACTAGGTGAATCGTTGCAAACCCCTGTCCTGAAATTCATACCTCACAGGGCAGAAAGCAAAAGTCTATAGAAATAAATGTCACTGACCTGAGGAGAGAAGAATGCTTACTTCTAAAACAAAATCTGCATTTAGAAGTTTTAACAATGCGTAGTTGTGTTTCTTTAATTCCAGATCCTCAGTAGAGCCCATAAATGTTTTCCATATGTTAGCAAATAAATTTCTCCTGTCTTGTACATTATAAATCGTCCTCTCAAGAGATGCAATCTGAGCAAGACTAGCCATCCGTTCTGTCTCCGTTGGGGGAAACATTGTCATTGCAACGGTCTGAGATTGTTCTGTTTGTCTTCAGCCAGCCAGCCTGCAGCTTCAGCCTTCTTTAATTAACATGCATTTCAGAAATAACGTTTAATAAGGACCGAATATATTCTGTAGTTCGTCAGCCGCAGAATTTGCCATATAATTGAGTTCTTGTGCAAAATTTTTTCCTTAATCTACACTTTTACTTTCAATTACAGATAATAATCCCACATGACCATGAAGTGAAAAATGTGAATTGAGTCCAAGGAAAGAAAGGTCAATGTCTTCCAGAGTCTGCAGAGTGCCTGAAATGGTCTCTTTTAGCAAGACATCCGAAAAAGCAGAGGTGTTTGTTCCGAAACCTTATGACCAGTTCAACTGACACGCCACTCGTGTTTTCCAGATAAATCTGCAGCCTTATGCCTGCTTTAGTGCTAAAGAAAAGACACCCACTGGCAGGAGGAGCAACAGCTCCCATGTTAGGTCTGGTTTGTGAACTTAAAAAATGACTGCAGTCCCCTTCTGGGTTAACAGGAACGCAAGGGAGAAAACAAAAAAAACTCAAGCTTACTAAGTGTGTTATCCATGTCACAATTATAGCTGGTTTATATACTCAATAGTAATTAAAAAAAAATCCTATTTTTTTGTTCAAAATGAGACTTGCAGGATTTTGCAGGTAGAGCAGACATGATCTAGAGGTGCATGGCTGAGCTACAGGGTTGCGTTTCAAGACACCTAGACTCGATCCGTTGCTTCTCTTGCTGACTCCTGGCTAAAAGCGTGTTTACCTTGCTTCTCCCAACTACAAGACAGGGAGAGTATTATCCTGCTTCACTAAGGTGATGTGGACAGATCTTGATGCCACCACCACCACCACTTCTCGGGCTTCCAGCAGAAGTTTTCAGACTCATGTTTTTACCACGAAGTTGTGTGTTTGGAGTGATCCCGTGCTCCTCCTGCCTTTTTTCTCAGCACAAACGTGTACTCCCGTGCTTGGGGATGTTTGAGTTAGGAAGTTTGTCATGTGGCTTGGACACTGCTGACAGTCGTTTAAGAGACAGACACAATTACCCGTTCTCTGCCATAGCGGTGCAGATTGTGGCAGATGTGAGAGTTACAGTCCTCCTTGCATCTCTTCTGGTTCCCCTAATTAAAAAAACAGATTTCTCCCTGCTGCCTTTCCATGAAACCTTTTCCCTACTTTCATCTCCCATGTGGGCCTCAAGCGTGTTACAGCCTCACTATTAAAATTTATAAGATTTATGTTAGTTAGATAAACACTAAATCTAATTTTTCTTGCTGGCTTGGTCGTTTCACGTTCAGACAGTTCTTTTAAAGAACCACTGTAGCTCTTTTTCTTTAAAGTAGACGTGTAGAAACTCGGTCAAATTACTTTGGAATATATTTGTAAGTTCTGTGTGATGCAGGAGCATCTCTCATCCCACCCCTCCACGGAGAGCAATGTGGCCGAGAGTAGAGGAGCACTGAGTTGCGAGATCTATTTCTTTCACGAGTTGCATTTGGGGATTGAGGAGCTGCAAGAGGCTGCAATTTGCTTTTTCTTGAGGCTAAGCTAGAGTAACAGAAAGGAAAAATGCCTTTTGGAGGAGCAGAGCTCTGTATGGGGGTGGTGGGGTGCAGTGCTTAGGTTGTCGCTGTGAGCAAATCCACCTTGTTTGCTCTGTGAGGCTGAGCAAGGCGATGAGGGGATTGTCACGACGACAGGACTAGATGGCCTTACCTGTGTTATTCTTCCTGCTGAGCAGCCAGCTGTGCTGTGCGTGTACGGCCACAGGGTTCATTGCTGCTAGCCACATCCTCTGATGTCTGGATTTTGGGCTTGCCTTGTAAACCACAGCTATTCTAATTCAGATTTTAAAAGAGAAAGAAAAAAAAGTATTTGCCAAGAAGAGAGAAATTCACACACAGATACCAGCAGGCTGAAATCCCTCCCTCCAAAAACAGAGGAATAAAGCCTTTCCTGGCTTTGAGCAATGAACTGGACTAAGATTTATTCATGTTTTTTTATAGTGGGGTGTCTCAAGTTGTACACAGTGCTCTGGGCATCCCTGTCCTACGCTTCAGCAAGTCAGTGCGACACCAACTCAGCAACGCTTGTCATGTCTGAACACAGCTTTCGCTCTTTGCACTTCAGTGCTGTGAAACCTGCCTTCATTTGTTCCAGCAGACTGACTACCAAGGTAGTCCCAGAGCCTGAAGTGATTGGTTTATCTGTACTTTAATTGGTTTTTTTCTTCTTCCCATTAATACCAGGGTACATCAGCTTCTCGGTGGAATTCTTCCTGTTTTTATGCCAGGGGTCAGAAGGCAGGAGAGATGCTGCTATAACAGTGAGAAGGTCCTGAATATCCAGCTATTTTAAGGCTAGCTTCTTTTTATTCTTTTTTTTCCTGCCTTTCTTCAGGTTAACTTTGCTCAGAACAAATTCATATCACTCAATGGGAATGGATACCAATGCTTAAAGAGATTTTTCAGTAGGGAAAGTCAAGTAGAAAGTGTTTCTTTGGCTGTCAGGTTTTTTTTTATAGTGTTGTGTTTCTCCTGTTTCTTTTAAGGATGCTGGAAATTAACCCATTTATTTTCTTAGTTTTTCTACCACTACAAGCAAGCTGTATTCACTCTGATAATGTAGTATGACTGTCGCTGAGACGGAGGTATCACTGCTGTGATCTGGGGTGGCAGCTGCTCTTTTCTTTAAGTCCTTCAAAACTGTAGGGGCAATTACTATCCACTTCAGCCTACAGATTGTCCTTGTTCACTCCCAGCCTGTCATCTGGACAGAAGGAAGTACGAAAATTACTGCGGTCTGGAGGTACACAGTACATAAAATCTACTTATGTATATAACAGATTCATGGATGCAAATCAAGTGAAGAGCTAAGGGGAACTGATAGGAGAGAGAACTGTGGGGTAGATTTGACGATTTATTGGCTTGCTTTAAAAGAAAGGAGTGGGAAGTGGAGGTCTTGCACAATTTATGTATTGTTTTATTGTATTTATTGTGTTATTTTTTTGCTTTCAGGTCAGTCTCTGGTGGGCAAAGCAGGCTTTTCTTGCTACACTGAACTTCAGTTGCTTTGGCACTATTTCAGTCTAAGGCTTTAAAATTATAAAACCTTCTCTTTTTTTTTTTTTTTCTTTTTTAAACCAAACTGTATCAGTCTGGTTGTTTTATCACACACAGTCTTCAAACTCCTGAGTCCCTGGCAAGGACAGGATCACCCAACCAGTACTGCAGTGCTTCCCTAGGGTCCGGCAGTCGCTGCCACACCAGCAGGGAGATGATGAGAATGCAGTCAGAAATGGGGTCGGTCGCACGTGTCCGCATGCGCTTTGCGGAGGAGGCAGAAAAGTGTTTGCTGTCACAAAACCAAACCCAAAAGAAAGGATGTGATTTACCCTCCACCACCACGTTAGCAGCCCAAGTATGGGAAGCAGTCCTTTCCTGCACGTACCAGCCTACCGAGGGCTTGAGGCCTTTGGAGTGTCTGTGTGAAGACACAGCGAGGAGCATCTCATGTGTGGTAACAAATTCTTAAGCAGAAAATACCTGTATTGCTATCGGGTATTCCGAGTCTCGCGGTCGTGTAGTTTTTACGTAGCTAATTATAGCAGCAACTTGGTTGGGTTGGGCTATTTTGCTAAGGGTAAGCAATTTCTCTTGTCACAATTCTTCCTCTCAAGACCATTTTTGTAGTGTATTTTCTGGCTCTGTACCGTTCCCACATACAAACACAGTTGGTCCTGCGCTGGGATTGGGATATATCCTGCAGGAAACTGAAATTTGATCTGCTGCTGTGATGGAAGTTTCCTTATAGCTGGATCTTGCCAGAACTTGTAAGTGGTGTAATTTGTGCACCAGTTGAGTACTGAGTTTTGTTCAGTTTGCCCCAGCATTTCAAAGGAGACTTCTGTCAGGTTTTTTTTTGTTTCTTCTTAACGCCCGTTTTCCCCTTTCCCTGTGTTTAAATGATGATATGGTGGCATATTTTAGCGCGCTTGCTCTTTTGGTTTTATACTCTATTTAATTATTTTTTTGATGTATAACCAGACTTGTAGTCATTTGAGTAATCTTCAGATGACTGAAAGCCTGTTTTCTTGTAACACTGCAGTCACCTGAGGCTTTGGGAATGAGAAGAGTCACCAGCAAAGCTGCCTGTAGGATTCCTTGTCCAAAGGTGAATTGGCTGGTGCCTTCCGAGCGGTAGTTTTTAGCTGATGAATTCCTGATCTGTGTGCGTTGTAGCACCATTTCACACTTGCAATCAGCTAGCTGCATGTTTGCCTTCCGAAAAAATAATTTGGCTGTGTAGTAATGTACTTAAACTATGTGATGAGTTAGTGTGAAGCTGTTTATGAGCGTGTTCCCTTTTATTTCATCTGAGGCTGAATGCTTTAGTGCACTTTGTGTGCTTAAGGCACAAATGTGTCAGAAACAAAACGGAGCCAAGATGAAATTGCCCTTTCTTAATGTACAGTAAAATGGAGGGGGAAGAGGGTCTTTTCTTTTTTTTTTCTTTTTTTTTTTTTAAAGGATTATTTTTTTAACCTGGATCAGCTTACTAGTTGGACTTAGCACATGGCCCTGCAGGCAACAGCAGCAGCCCAGATAAGGGGGGGATGCATGGGGGTGAGCATCCAGAGGTGGAGCCTGAATTGCTGGCTGCCGATAAAGCCATCCCTGGGACCCCTTGCTGAAGGTGGACTTTGCTGTTCCTCCCCAAAAGCGGCCACCGGGGCCTTTGCTATTTCCCTTGCATAGCTCTGATCCCTCACCCTCAGCCAGGAGGAACGTTCACAAGGACAGCTCGTCTTTCCCATGTTTGCAGTGCGGCGGTTTTGCCTACCTCGGCTTGTCAACGGAGCTTCG
Source organism: Scopus umbretta (assembly GCA_013400535.1). NCBI lineage: Eukaryota > Metazoa > Chordata > Aves > Pelecaniformes > Scopidae > Scopus > Scopus umbretta. Next base: position 93,512 of record VZTL01012568.1, read on the forward strand.
CAGGCTGGGTTTGTGGCCTTCTCGTTTTGGCCTTGCTTTTGTTCAGCTGTGGTTCCCCAGGCATTTCTTCAGCATTATGTAAGGGGGACCTGATTTGAGGCAAGACGCCTGTGAAAAGCAAGTTATTTTCCAGCCAGCTCGGTTCCCCCACCTTGCTTTTGCAGCCCAGTCGTGCCAAGAGCAGAGCCGGCGTGGGGGAGCAGGAATGAGGTTGCAGGGGTTATTTTAGCGCCGTATGTGAAACCACAGCGAAGGGATGCAACTTGACTGATGCATCCTCAGCCTCGGCGCTGCTGAGAGCCAGTGGAGCGGAGAGGGGCTCCCGCTGTCCCCCTTTTACCAGCACGGCTGAGCCAGCCCGAGGAAGTGAACCAAAAACTAGCCCTATAAAAGAAAGCAGATACTTTTCCGGTGGTTTAGCTCCTTGAGCCAGCTCGCTGTAGGGCCGGAGAAGCAAAAGTGCTGGCTCAAGGGAAACTGTACGAGCGATCAGCTAAGCGGGCGGCAAAAAACCTCCGCCACCCCGCGAATATTCATCGTGCCACCTGGAATTTGTCGCGTATCCCCTGGCTGTGGATACGCCGCCTTCTGCGAGGCAGCTTCGCTGCAGACCTTTGGTGTGCTTGTGCCAGTGGTAGAAGTAAGGTGGTTCTTGCACATGTGGCTGAGCCTGGCTTAGTATCTATGGTGTTTTCCTCCATCGTGTTGCCACTGCCAAATTCATCCTTCCATTGAGACAAGGAGGAGACGACAGGATAGCTGAGGCGGTGTTGAAGGGGCTGTGTTATGGCCAAATGTTATTCTCTTACCTTGAAAACACATAATTGGTATTACTATAGTTTTCCATTGGGTTCCTTCTTTAATCTGGGCTACACGGTTAGCCTTTGAGGTGTACAGTCCTTTTTCGGCCACAGGGTGCTTGAAAATTTTGCAAAGACAGAAAATGGCCTTTTCTGTTATTTTTTTATAAACCTAAGGAAGCCACTTTCAGCAAGCAGCTATATTTGTAAGCTGCAATCACTCCTGCTGCTGTGTTGGAACAAAATGCTTTGTCCCAGGGCGCGTGCGGTAGAAGGCCCCAGGGACACCGGCCGGATTCGGGGTGTCTCGCCCGGTCCTGGGCACTGCCTCTGAAGGTGACAGGCAGAGCAGACCCCGCGCAGGGTGTAAATGCAGTTGGAAAGACGCAGCCTTGGCCGGCAGACAGAGCAATGACTGACAACTTCCCGCGTCACGGCAGAAGGAATTAGGGAATCGCCACCCGGCACATAACCTGGCAGCACTGGTGGGGCCGGGGGGATGCGGGTCTGGAGCGAGTGGGCAAAACCATGCTTAGCCCCCAGCATCCCCGCCTCTCTCCGTAATTTACGGTGGGGGGGAAGCGTTTGGTTCCTGGTGCCAAGCTGGAGCATCTGTCTTGGCGGTGATACGAAGGGGGCTGAGTCGGAACCACGGGGCAAATGATTATGTTGCTCTGCTCTTTGTGAGGGAGCCTGTAATTTCCACATGCTGTTTAAATGTTGGCAAATGTGGTTTGAATCTCTTGTCTCATGTAACAGGTAGAAAAGAAAAGAAAAAAAAAAAAACCCAACTCGCAGAGTTCAGGCCGCTTGGAGCGTGCACATGAGTTTTGCTAGTCTAACCATAATTTGGTTGCACCCTCTCAAATGTGGGTATTTTGTGTTGAGGGTTTCTTTTTTTGGAGAGTTTGGAAAGGAAGAGGAGGAGTTTGGTAGAGCTCAACAATGAAATGTGCTTTTACATGAGGCTTCAGAACAATTTTCCTTTAAAGTGGTAAGCTCCCCCTTTAAAGAAATTAAAAACAAAAACCAAAAACCAAAAAAAACCCACAAAAACAAAAACAAAAAACCCCTCTAAACCTCTGACTGACAAAATACTGCAGGATGGTACTCCCCCCTGCCCCCAGTATGTGTTTGGTAGTAACTGAGGATGAACAACAGAATACATGAGTCTGGGGAGCTGAAAATGGACCTCTGCCCGGTACAGAAATGCGTTATAAACAACTGCATCTAAATACCCCTGTTTCCTTCCCTCACCTGCTTAATGTGTTCTGCCAAGGGTCTGCTCACCCTCTAGCTTGTAAATATTTTACGAAAATTAAATCAGAAGTGATTATAGGGAGCAGTTCGTCTGTCTCTGGTTCTGTCTGCAAAAGGAGAAGGAAAGGCAGAAGTAAATAAGTACCATTGCATTTTTAAGCAGAGCCCGACATATTTGCAGTGCATGTGAAGAGGGTATTTTAAAAGTTTGCATCAGCTGTTGGATACTATTTTGGTGATGAATTCCAGCTAAAATAACGTGGATGCTCGTAACTGTGTGAATAAATGACCCCTAACTGACTTCTTAAAATACCGTATCAGTCTGCTGTGGGAAGTTTGCATTTAACTGTTTTTTCCACCCTCTGTTTGTAACCTGGTGCATTATATAGGAGGAGCGTGCTGTTGAATTTGTACATAGCAAAGACTTTAACGATTGGATTAGGTGCACCGATTCTTTTAGCTTAGCTAATCTAATTTTCATTAGCATTTTTCTTCCCCCCGCCCCCCAATCTTACTTTCTTCCTTCCTCCCTCTCCCCGCCCCCCTGGAAAATTTCTGTATAGAAGAGCTGAGATTCAGCGGTGAGTTATGTGGAGCCATCTGTTCCTGGCTGCATTCAGCAGCAGCGCAGGCTTTTGCCATCCCCTGGGCATGTCCGGTGTTTAACACCTCCCAGCTGAGCTTTGCTCCTTTATTTCCTAGCATCCTTATCCGTCTTCCAAAAGNTTTTCCTTCCATTGAAGCGGTCGGTGCTCTAGCTCAGTGGTGCAGTGAGGGCAAGGGGTATCACATGGGAAGGAAATGTGTGCACCCGTCCACAGCCTCTGGTCCTGGGCTGAGTCTGAGCAAAATGGGGTACTGTCTTGTTTCGGTCCTCCTCTGACTTTTGCAGGCATTTCTCCTTGTATCTGTTCAAATGCCTGCTTTTGCAGAGATGTGTCTGCCGCCTTGTATCACTGGGAAGAAGTGAAACAGGAAAATCTCACTGAGGTTTCCCCCTTACCATGTCTGAGTGTTTGCCACATCATTTAACTGTGTCCGATTCTCATATATTCTTTTTACTCCTCGAAGTGAGCCGTTAAGCCGCACCTATGGTCTGTGCAGAATTGACCGACGATGCCAGAATCGGGTTTAGCATTAGCTTAACGGAGATGATCTTCTGCGCCGAATCCTTGTAAAGGTTCCTTAAGTTTTGCTGACTTAAAACAGCACAGGCACCAGCATCCTTCTGGCACTAAATGCTAAAACTTAAAAATAAAAATAAAAAAGGTAGCAGGAAAACTAGCTAGCTTTTTACACATTATATTGGTATTTATGTAAGTGGTGAGTGGGAAACAATCCACACATCTGAGAAATTATAGTCCCGTTCTGGTTTCAGACAAATCTGAATCGATGCTTATTGTAATGGTTGTGCACAGCCGATTTGTCTTTGAACTGTACTGGAACATAATCTAACAAGAAGCTTTTCCTTCAGACTCTTTGCTAGGGAATAGAACTAGATTCAGCTCCAGTGTTCTCAGTGGATGAGAGTGTCAAAACGCTTCAAAAATGTATGGAAGCAATTTTCTTCAATACAATTTTTGTCTTGCCTTCAGTGATAGGAAACAAGCAGAAATTTGACAAAAGCATTTTCTTCCGTGGCTTTATCTATCCATGACAAATTAAAAGCTTGTGCTCAGGAGACAGGAGTCTCAAATCTGAAAAGATTTTTCACACTGAACCTTTTTCTTAATACTTAGAGAATCAAAGCCCCCTTTGAAGTGGGCTGTCCTTAGTATATGGGGCACACTTAGAGGTAGATGGAAAATGTCAACTGGTTCCTCTTCTAATTTTCTTGAACAGAAAGAAAAAGGTGTTTTGAGACACAAATTAGGATTTTTGCTGTTCCCCCTCTCTATGAAATTCAAAAGTGCTATCTCTCTCTCTCTCTAGCCTTTTAAAAAAAAAAAAAAAAAGCTGGAGGGGAAAGGAAGGACTTGTTCTGGCAAGATTAAGCTGAGGGAGTTCTGGGACACTATATTTTATCTTAATTTCTTTGGAAAGGTGGAAGTTTCTTTGCCATGTGTCCGAAATAACTCAGACTTCCTCTTCATGAAGTTCATAAACAGTGGAGGCCCTGCAGATAAACTTCAGATTGGCGCTTAGCTCACTATTGCTCGCTTGCGGTACCGTTTCGCTGCTTTATCATTTTTCCTTTCCGTACTGATAGCACAGCTGTGTTTTCCCTTATTCCAGTGAATTAAAAGGGCCAAGTGAAGAAGAGCTGGCTTGTGCCGGGGCTCCCAAGGGATCGCACCTGGGCAGAGCACACAAACAAAGGGCTCCGGCTGCCTGCAGGGAGCTCATCGCGCGGGTCTCGGCCGGAGGTGGTCGGGCTACGGCCGGGGGGAGGATGCAGCTTGCTGGCTGTCATTTTTCCAGGCTCATCCTCAAGCCGAGAATTGGTGAGGGAGCTGGGTTTCTTGTCTTGGGGACAGCGGGGATGTCTTGTCAGATGACGAGATGACGATGGGCTCCTCTTTAACATGTCCCGGCTTCCCGAAGTGAACGCAGGAGCCTCTGTGAGGAGGTTTGGCTGCTGCAGAAGGCTGCCTTGGTAAAGATGAGACCTTGAGCCCCCACCAAGTTTTGCATTTCCATGCTGCATGTCAACAGCCCCCCTCAGATATGGGTGATACAGTGAGCGAGCTTGCATGGCAGTGGGAGATGAGCAAAGCGGCATGTGGCAATAGAGAGCAGGTTGGCTCGTTAGAGGGCTTCTGCTTTGCAAAGGCCAGGCTGGCGTGGGTTTTTGATTCTTTTAAGACCATTACTTGTGAAACTACTTGTTCAACATCAGGATACTTCTATTGCCCCTTGTCCTCTCTACCTCGTGTAACCATTAAAATCCTAGAGGGGAAAAAAAAAAAAGTCTTGCTTGACTCACAATTATTTTTGACAGCAAACTTGTGAATGCTTTAGCTGGCTGAGAGCACTTCTGGAAGTTACAAGTGACAGAGCTCTGTAATTTCCCTCTGGCCATCGATGTCTGACAAGCTGCCACAGATGGTATTGCTTCATAATTTTGAGATTAATCTTTCTTCTTTTTCGTAGTCACCCTTGGATGTTGCATCACATGGGGTGAAACTATTCTGTAAAGCCATTAGAGGCAAGGTGATCAGTCCAGTTCAGGAGCAGGGGAAGGCTTCTTTTTCTCATTGGTTTTTATGATAGATGCTTATCTTAGGCACTTGATTAGCCGGCCGTTCTTGTGTAACAAATCCATTTCAATGAGAAGTAAACAGCAGTAAATGATTAACATAATTTTCTTTACTAATGACTAGGGTTTTTTAATTTAATGAGTCACTTCTGAAAGTCTGAGGAGGAAGCAGGGACACTTTCTTATTTTTAAAATTATCACAGTGCATGTAGAAGCCCGGTGGTGTTTCTCAAAGCTGCCATATTAAACATGCAGTACAAGTGCTCACTCAGATATGTACAGCTCGCTTGCAAAAGGAAATGTGTTGCACGGGTTTTATAAAATTACTATTATGGTCATGATTAATGATTTTGTTATCCGAGCGGTGAAACCACAAGACTCTGCGACCGCCATAGCAATCTCAAAGCTCTAGTACGTGCAGCACAAATTTCTCTAATTGAGCATTTGAGGGCGTGTTGAAACAGAGTTTCTTACCGGACTCCCTGTTCTAACAACTTTAGTTTTGGGTTCATTTCTCTTATGTGGCTACTGGGCATGTTTTCAATAGTTTCCCTGCAAAAACAAATACTGGAGCTGGATTGGTTTCAGCAGGCTTTAGAGGAAGACAGTGTTTCTCTGACAGACTGGTGGCTCAATGGTTTGGCACGTGTTTTTCCATCGGTGAAACAGGCTGGCTCTGGAGACCGCGTCCTTTCTAGAATTATTCCTGTCGGCAAGTGTGTTGTATTTGGGTGACCTGCAACAAACCTCTCGTATGTCTTCTCCCCTCCACTATCCTCCCCAAAATTTTCACTGCTATGCTGGTGGTAGAAAATCCCAGCCAAGGCCCAGTTTTGTCGTGGGGCACAGAAGTTGTTCCCCGCTTTCATCACTGACAAAGTCTTACCATCATTTGTTCATGATGGCACTTGGCTGAAGATGAGAGTGGCCTTCCTTTGAGAATGTGCCCGATTTTCGCCAGTCACCAAGTCCAGGTCCAGTCCCAGTAGAGTGGTACTGAGAGAATAGTACGCTTTCGAAGGCCTGAGCATCGTCATGCCTTTGATCCTCAGTTACTTCTTATCTTCTGAGGGTTTCCATATGGCTTCTTGAACCACATTTTAACTACGGGCTCTGTCAGAGTACCTCCTCAGAACCATATCTGAGCCTGTTCCAGTGGATGCCTTGCCACCTTCTCTCCTGAAGGATACCAGAAGAATAATCACATTCCCGTGGGGCTCACGATTCAATAGACTACTTCTCTTCCCATCGTCATGGTCCCTTCCATCATCTCTTTTCCAGGCTGGAGAGACCCGGCTATTTAGTTAGCTATTGTTGAGAAGCTGTCCCGTGTCCTTGATTGTCCTAACCATGGCTCTGTGAGCTTGCTGTGGTGGAAATACCGTTATTGACACAGGGCAGAGAGGGGGCCAGAACCGCAGACAGATTGGGGAAGCACAGCAGATGCATGCAGTGCCTTGATGATCATCTTTGTTGCTGCTGCTTTTTCTCTTTTTTAATCTGTTGCAGAGCCACCAAGCTGACACTGTCATAGGGCTCTCTGTTTTAACCCTAAGACCTCTTTCCCGAGCAGCAATAGCTGGCTCAGAGTGCATCATTGTACATGTCAGATCAAGGTGTTTCCGTCATTTTGCACTTTGGGAGTATTTCAGCCCCCCCCAGCCCTTAACATCCAGTGTCTCAGCATTATGAGATTCTTAAGGAAGTTTTCAGGGTCAGCGTTCATTTTTACTCCCTTGAATAACTTAAGTTTCATCAGAAAACTGTGTCATCTTGTTTTTCACCTCTCTCTTCAGATCATTGATGAGTGTGCTCACCAACACAGGTGAGGAGCCTGTGGGGTTCATTGGTGACCTTCTGCTTGGGGGGGGGGGGGTTGGGGTGGTGTATTTTCTACCTCTTCTCTCCCGGTCTTCAAACCTATGTGTTGAGAACCTTCCCTCTTCTCCTACAGAAGTTTGAAGCTTTGATGGGGCACCTCGTTGGAAAGTAACAGTGCTTATTCCAGCCAACGGTCAGCAGAGTAACCCTGCAGACACTGCATTTGTCAACCAGTTGCCTTTAGTGTCACCAACCAGGAGGCAGCGTGAACTTTTTTTACGGACAAGCGAGCAGAGGCCTAGTCTCGGATAGCTTGGTTTCTCCCTTTCTGGGTGCTTGGAGTAAGTGTTTGTGTTGGCAGACTGCCCCTCTAATCTGAGGACATTGAACATGGAAATGCAGCAATTTTTAATAAGGTGAAAGCGGAGGCCAGAGTTGCAGCTTCTGTGGTATGCTGCAAACAGGTTTTGTAGCCATGTCAACACATGTGGAGGAGAGGCTCAGTTGCCCTGCTGGGTCTGAAGGAGAATAAGGTGTGGAGGAAAGCAAGGGTAGATAAGAATCGGGCAAGATAAAAATCACTACAGCCTCTTTTCCAATTGCCTGTTGCAGAAATACTGCCTTCCCCGAGAGGCAGCAAATAGCACGCTGCTTGGAGGGCTGGTTATAGCTCCCAGCTGCCCCGCTGAGATTAGCAGTTATATCCAGTTTGGGATTTTTATTTTCATCTAGGAGGGTGAGGGGGTTGCAGGGCCAGTATGTGCAACCTCCTCCCGTTGGGTAATTTTCCCAGGCTTCATTATTTTGACCATGAGCACCCACAACGTTTTCGGAGCATATCCATGAAAGACTTGTCCCGCCAGGGCTCGGCCACGGTTCCAGTGAAGGTGAAGGGTCCTGTTGGCTGGCACGGCACCTTGTTAAGGCCCTGCCTCCTTTTTGGTTCATGCCAGTCAAAGTTTAACTTCGAGAGCACGCGGCGGGCTGAGGCTGCCCCGACTATGGGGTGTGTGCCTTTCTGTTGTTGTTCTGAGAAGCTTAAATTACAGCTTGGCATCTGTGTCTGCACGGCATACAGCACTGCAAAAAGGTACTCGTATGAGGTGGATGTTGTAACTAAATCCTAACTCCTCTCAGGTTTTCCAAACAGGTTGGAAGCTTGATGTTATTATGAAGTACTTGCTTGTAGAAGCTGCTCATCTTCTTTTGAAACGTCCCCAAAATGTGCCTGTATATTGTAAAAACTAAAGTTACAGGCACAAGAATTGGCTTTGAAGGGTTTAAACCCCAGACTTGAAGTGTCCTTTTCTAGTAAGTTCTGAAGACTGGGCTGAGGAAACCACTTTTTTAAAAAAGAGCCTGAATGTCAATGAAGTTACATTTTAGAGATGGTGTTAACTATCTTAAGAGTTGTTCTGCTTCTAGGTACTTGATTTTTTTTTCAAAAAAAATAAAAAAACCCAACCACCAAAACAAACTCATGCATTAAAAGTCCGTTCCTAATGGGTGGGTCAGCCATTCAAAACTCATCCTGCTTGTTGTACCTCTCGGATAACCCAGCCTGGCTTTACGTCACACTGCAAACAGATCTGTGTATTTGCTTTCAACAAAGTAAGTTGGGAGTTCAGTGCTTTTAAGTGCTATACTGGTTAAAGAGGATCAACGTCTATTTTGTGTTGTAATGCTTTAAGGTGTGCTCACCTTCAGACAGAGTCTTGCAGAGCGTTGTTTTCAGAATAAACAAATACCCACAATGAGTGTTCTTGTATTCTTGGAGTAAGAGCCGTGTCTAGTACGATTCATTGGAAAATAATATTTAGAGAGTGCATTCTTGACAAGGAGAGAAGGTTTTTCAGGTAAAACCAGTCTTCTCCCACTACCAATACAACTTTTCTCTGCTCTTGAGGTTGTGTCTCTAGCTAACTGTTGTGGCAAATGGAAACCTTTCCCTTGGACTTGTCATAGCTGCAGCGCAGCTTGTTAGTGGAGGGGGGGGAGATTTCTTTCTTAGTTCAAAGCACCAATATTTTAGGTACGTGCAATGTTAGAGCTCTTCTGATCGTTGTGCATGGGAGGCTCTTTTTCCTGTTCCTGATCCGTTACTGGATTTAACAGCTGTCCTCTTGATATTCATGGTAATAAGAAAAAGCTCATCCAATGTATGAAAAGAATTAATGGGCAAAGTCTTGGATGTCTAGATATTATATGGAAACTATTTTAACCACCAAGGGCTATGGAGAGAGGATGGCTAAGACAGGAGGAGAAATACATGTATTAAGAAGCTGCGGGAATTGGCAACAGCATGTCATTGCGTGATATTTCACCCTTTCATGATCGTTGTTGTGTAATGATGTAACTAATTAACCTAAAGAAAGTGCTCACTGTGAGCCAGGAATGTATAAAAACACAAGTAACATTCATTGCCCATTAGAGATTAATGACAAAATGAGAAAGGGGGAAAAAAAAAAAAAAAAAAAACAAAAAAAACACGTGACTTTTTAAAGGAAGGCTGATTATTCAAGTAGCCTGTGATGAACTGGAATTTGGTGGGTGTTTGGTGAAGAATGTGTAAAGGAGTTTTTGGCTTAATGGGATGCCTGCAGGTTAACAAAATCGTCAGTATTTTTGTAGCCTGGGTTACTAGTGGGGTACAGCCTGGGCACACAGATGCTCTGAGTCTGCCCTCAGGACTTATGCGATCGCATCATTTGATGGAGTTTAACCGCTCTTCCGAGGTAGCTTCTGGCGTGAACGCTCATCATCCCGCAATGTCCAGTATAACAAATGCCATGCCAAACGAATACGAGTGGTGTCGGTGAATATGTCGTGGGTAGACTGTGGCATATTATTTTTCTCTGTGTGTGGTGACAGCTTTTATGGCCTGGCAACAGATCTGCCTCTTTCAAGTATTTTACGTGAAACTTTATGAAGCTGCCTGCTGTCAGGTGTTGCCAGTATTTCAGGTGTGCGCAAAGTCAGTGGCGAAATATCTCCTTTACACCGCATACAGTAACAGCTGAATGTATGACAATTTTTTTCCCTCCTTTGCATTTAAAACAGAATGCTACAGATAGCTCCTCAAACTCCTCTCAAAAAAGGGAACAGCCCGTGCGAACTCTGGCTTCTCCTGCATCCTGCGAACATCGAAGAATTTGCACTCGTGGACACCTTCACGACCATTATAGCTCTGACCACTACCATCTAGAACAAGTAAGATTTCTTCCCAGTGTTGCCACCTAAAGGGCTACGTCTGCCATAGCTGAGACTGGTGTTCGGTTTTTCCCCCCACATCCCTGAAAGACACCCCCCCTCCTTTCTGCCCCTTTCCTTCTCAGCTAGCTTTAAATGGCTTCCAATTATTTATTTATTTTAAAAAAAAAGGTATTAACACCGTGATTTAATACGTTATGTTGTACCACGTACACACAGACCATTGTAGGTCTGTGACAGTTGTACTCATTCCTGAGCCAAAGGCTGAAACTCTGTGATGGGTCATGGTGAAAGGTGTACAAAGAAGGAGAGACAAAATTGTTAAATATTGGTTTTTCAGTAAGCAAGGAGACAGTGATTGCTGACAGCAAAGTGAGCTTATTTATCTTTTCTCCCTCTTCACCTCCATCCCTACTTCTACAGTCAGTACCGCGATCCTACCGGCACGTCAACTTTCCTGATGATGATGAGGAGATAGTGCGCATCAATCCTCGGGAAAAGATTTGGATGACTGGATACGAGGACTATCGCCATGCCCCAGCACGAGGAAAGAACTTCGATCCTGATGACATGGACTCTTACGTACGTTTTGCCAAAAGTGAGGCCTCAAAACACGAATACACTTATCCTTATGTAGACAACTCGGACTTTGACCTGGGTGAAGATATCAAGGGTGCTGTGATAAAGACTCAACCTGTCAAATTCAAGCCCAGGCGGAAAGAAGATGGTGAGAGGTCGCGGTGCGTGTACTGCAGGGACATGTTCAACCATGAGGAGAACAAACGGGGTCAATGCCAGGATGCTCCAGACCGCGTCAAGACTTGCATCCATCGAGTGAGCTGTATGTGGTGCGCAGACACTATGCTCTATCACTGTATGTCCGATCCAGAAGGAGACTATACAGATCCTTGTTCGTGCGACACCAGTGATGAAATGTTTTGCCTCCGGTGGATGGCCCTTATCGCCTTGTCTTTCATTGCTCCATGTATGTGCTGTTACTTGCCGCTTCGGGCTTGTTACCACTGTGGGGTCATGTGCAGGTGCTGTGGTGGAAAACACAAAGCTGCTGGATGACTACAGATGTATTCAAAGTGTTATGTTTTTCCTGTAGTTCAAGGAACACATTGGTTTGGGAGCATTGAGATCACTCATTTTGATGCAGCCACTGTGCCCAACAGCATCCAGAAAACACCAGTTCGGATCACTTTACATTCGGTCATCTGGGGCTCACACTGCATTGATTTGCTCATCAAGTGTTCTAACTAACTAACCTACAGCATAGACTTTTGTATTATTAATCTGTAATCAAAACAGACTGTCTTGTACATGTTTATATTATTTTCTTTTCAGTTAAAATGAGTTTGAGAAAAGAACTGCTTTAAATGGTGGTGGATTTTAGAACATCTCCAGGTTGTGTCCGTCTTGCCTCCGCTTGTGCGGTACCATCAGCGTGTTAGCAAGCTTTGGCATTTCTAGAAACGGGGTGGTGTAGTGAATGAAATCTCACTTGGAAGATATTTTAACTTGCCGTCAAGTTATTGTGTGTGTATAGAAGGTGTGCTAGTAACAAACTTGTACCACAACACAGTATTTCTGTCACTGGTTTTCTTTGGGTTTTTTGTTCTGTTTTCCAAAGCCAAAATAGCCATCTAAGCTGCAGTTTCTCTTCTAGAGTCCATCGTCATTTCCTTCAGCAAACAAATTATTTCTCTGTTCGTAAAGCTCTGAACAGAAAGCAAGGCTCAGTTACCATAGTCATATAACCATTGAGAATCTGGTAGTTCTCCTTACCTGTCATCATTTCAGACCACTACTTGAAAGGGAAATTTAAATTTTAGGGTTTTCTTTTTTCCCTAAATAACATTGGAAAAATAAAACTGTGTTTTCAGAGTTCTGCCCAAAAGAAAGGGAACTTCTTCATTAGCCAGCCATGTAAATGATCTGTGAATAAAACACTACACTAAGGTTCCAATGAGGAAAATTGTTGTTATGCAAAGAATTACTAACAATGCAACGTCAAAAGCACTATTATGCCAATTCTGGGGAAATGCTGCATTAAGTGGTGGATTATATGGAAAATCGTATTTGTTTGTTTGTTTTCTGTGTAATACATGAGCATGAGAACATACGCATCCACAGTAGAAACTACATTGAGCAATCTTAACAGGTATTTAAAATCAAAAGCCAGGATGTTAACCACCGCTTCCATTTCCTGACCTGAGGTCCCAATCCTCCAGATGCTTACACATGTCTCGACTTAACTGCGCCTGCAGCCGGCGTTTCTGTGTGTAGGATTAAGCATGTGAGTCTTCGCAGGAGCCAGACTGAAGCATCTCCCTGGTTTTCCCTTCCCCAGTTCACCACCCAGATTTGTCAAGTGGATGCATAAGGTGCATACAGCAGATAAGATTACTTTAATTTTTTTTTTTTTAATGTCATGTTGTCTTGTGTACAAGGCTTGTAATTAGCTTGGAAAAAGAGTATTTTTCTAATATATTACAAGGAATAGCCAAATAATTTTTATTAAAAAAAAAAAAAAGATTTAGCGCAGTGAGCTCTAACTAGCATAGTACAATCTGAATACTTTGAGGCAGCTAGGGATTGGCTTGTCAAAGCTGGCACTGCTGTTCCTGCCATAATTTCTTTCTGCAGTAAATTGCCAGTGGGCGCATGTCCTTTCCCTCCCTCTATTGCACATTGACATCAGTCTTAAGAGAGGAATTTTTTTTTTTTTTTAATTAATTTGCCAAATAAATGTAAAAGGAACGCTTGCCATTCTTTCTTGGTGGAATGTCCCAACGATTCCTCTGAGAGTTAATCACAGCTTTTTAGTCAACCATGAATTAAGTATGCAATGTGCTTATACACCGTAGAGTTTGGTAGGCTTAATTCGTAGCAGTTGCTGGGGATTTTTTCAGTTGGGGAAAAAAAAAAAAAAGGATGATAGTGGAAAAGGGATGGAGTGTTACACTCTGGGTGATGTGTCTGGGTTTGCTGAATGAAATATAAATATTTTGTGCCTAATAGCAGTTGACAAATCTCTCAATGGTGTCTAGTAAACATCAAGCCAGCCTCGAAAAAAAAAAAAAATAATGGAACAACCTTTTCCTTTTATTTCTTTTCTCAAAGTTGTTTCATGTAAACAAACATCTGTAAGATCTTCTCTCTATAAAGCACAACACTACAAAAAGATCTTACAGCTTTTTGTCCGGTCTTGAAGTGCCCCTATTTATTTAAGTAAAGTAGACATACTCCAAGCCTTTCTGTATGTCTGGAAATAAAAGTTTAAAAAAAAAAAAAAATCCCTCTTTTTCTATTTTTTTTTTTTATTTTTTCTTCCCCTCCTCCTTCCTTCCTCTTCTCTTGTTTTTTTGTAATACTTGTAGATTTTGCTGCGTGTGTTATTTGGTTTGTGAAGGCAGTGGTGTAAGGGCACAATGATAGAAAAGGGTGTTTTTTTGTAAATATTTCTCCTTAATTTCCACACTGCTGCTGAACAGTGTGTTGTGTTCTCCCAGTCAGCTTTGCAATACTGACATCAATCATTTTGAGAGAAATTATTCAGATTTTATTTTTGTATCTGTGGTAACAAAACATTAACCAAATTTTTTTTTTCTGTTGTGGAAAATTTTTTGTTTGTTTGTTTTTTTCCAAGCTATTGCTCACGTTAACAAATTAAAGTGCCTGAAGCCTCATCATTATTGTATCTATATACTAAAAGTTAAAACCCTGTTGTATTGATTTTTATAAGCCTTTTTACCTCTGTGTAAAAAAAAAAATATATATACAAGTGTATGATGTACATTTTAGTTCTTAACTTCTTTTTTTATTGTTTCTAATATGTATGATCAGTGTAGCTATTGCTTTAAAATGTACCATGTAAATATAAATACATCATATCAAAATGACACTGCTTATTGTTTTTCGGCTGGCTGGAAAATGAGGAGAAAATGAAACAGTGCTGGGAAAAACGGGGCCATCAACGGAGCCGCCTCCCCAGGACTTTGGGGTTTCTGAGGAGAAAGAAGGATTTATTTTACGTCTTTTGGTGGCGAATGCTGCTCGCCTCAGGCCCAGGCCACACTCCCCCAAAGGCAGTGGGGAGCATGGGAGCAGGTGCTTTTTCAAGTGTTTTTTTAGGTGGCTTTCAGGTGTTTCGCACGTTTTGGGGGAGGATGCCCCCGGGGCAGCCAGGCCTGGTGGCACTGTGCCCCCGGAGGCCCTGGCAGCCATGACAGCAGCCGAGATTCCCCTCCAGCTCTCCTTTCTCTCCTCCCCGGGCCCTCATCCCATGTGTTGCTTTGGGCTGGGCCGAATATGCCTAGCGGGGGACGTTTTTATTTTGTTTCACCCAAGCAGAGCAGCCCCAAAGAAAAGGGAAAAGCAGAGAGAGAAAGGCCAGCTGACGTGGCTGCCCGAGCGCAGGCCACCTTGCTTTCTGCCACAGTTTGCAGGGCTGGCTGGATGCCGCTGCTGCTGAGGAGAGACACCTGGGGCGGCTGGCACTGCCATCCCGGCTCGGAGAGGTTTAACGTGGAAGATAGAAGAGGAATAACCCCGTTAAAATGGACACGAGAGGCTGCGGCCGATCGACTGAGGAAAGCAGAGGAAAAGCAGTGGGTATATCTGAATTTTTACAGTTATTTCCAATGGGAACTAGTCAGGCCAACGCCGTGCGCTTCTGAAAAGCTCAGTTTTATTTTTCTGTAGGGAAGTGATAATACAAGCAAAGTGATAACGCAACCAAGCCTTTGCTCCTTTTTGTGCTGCTGCTTGTTCCGCTGCTGAATAACGAAGCTGCCTCGAGCGGCGTGTAAGAGGGGAAGCAAAAAGCGCAGGCTCCAAACTATACACGTCCTTCTTGGATAAAAGGTTTGCTCCGTGCAACGGCGGTGCTTCGCACCGTCTGCACCCACCCAGCACACGGGGTGACGTGCCAGCTGCATGAATAACATCGTTTCATTTTTTCATGCTCAGCTTCGCGGAGACCCCGAGTCCACGTTTGCTTTTTCTTGGTTTATATTTGTATTCACGTATTTCTAGAAATATGACGTGCTCATATAAACATAGATTTCTGTTTACATTTATGATACAAGTCTGTATTTGTTACAAATTTTTTTTGAAAAAAGACTCGTGCAGGCCTCGTGAGAAGCACATGCGCTGTGGGTCAGGTGGTGTGTTCAGGAGGACTCTTGTTGCACACAAAATCCTTTGGTCTGTGTTGGTGTTCGCTCCATCCATGGCTAAGGTGAGGGCAAAGGGACTCCGATGGCCTGTTGCTTCATCAGACTCTCCTGACTAATTATGGCAGGAGACTTCAGCAGTGTTCCCTGGCCATTCAAATTCAGCTTGTCCCGCAGAAGGCCTGGCTAAGCCATGTATCTTCTTGCAGCCTACAATGTCCTCTTGCTTTCATCGAGGAATCAAAGGAGTTGTTTATGCCTGGCGATTTCTAAGCCGAACCAGTAAATGGTACGTTTGGACCCTGGATCGGTGGAAAATGCAAACTCCTCCAAGATATAAGGCACCATGGAAGGCAACCAACCTTCTGCATCCTAATCAATGCAGAGGTCCTGGGCTTACTCCTGCTGATCAGCTGGGACAGACGCTGTCCTCTTGGCAAGATCCAGTCAAGGAGATTGAATTTGGAGAGGACACAAATATTGTAAGCTTGCAACCATATGAAACAAGGTTGAATATTTTATGACTTAAAAAAAAAATTCTATTTCACTAGCAAACGTAATACAAACTGTGTTTTAGAATAATGTCCTTTCACCCAGGCTGAGTTTTAGGTGCTGACAAATGCAGCTTGGCATTTTATAGCAAAGAGACTTGACACCAAATGTGCTGCTACCGTTGCCTGGGTCAGAATCGCTCTCGCAGCCTCTCCTTTCCGTGCTTTGGCAGCCGGAGCAGTGCCGACCCAGTTCACCCCCAGGCCTTTCTGCTGGGATGGCATCCTTGGGTTCAGACAAATGTTACCACAGCAGTCCCACTTGTGTGAACTTTCCTCCTTGTAGCCTGTGAAACTGAAGAGACAGAGGGCAAGGAGAAGATTTTCTTGGCCGTGCTCTCTCAGGAAACCTGCAAATACTTCCAACAAGCCTCTCCTCATAAAAGCAGTATCAGGTCAGGAATTGAAGGGGGAACGGAGGGCAACTGCGAGGGATAACCAGTGTCGGTCTCTGCAGCTATAACAGCCCTGTTTTCCTGCAAGACACCATGATAACTGTGTCAAGCATTTCTTGGGAACAACTGCAGTGGCCCAGCGTCACCTTCAGGGGCAGAGTTTTTGCATGAGGAGGGTTCGCCTGGCCTCCTTCAATAGCTCAGTAATAAAGTTTTTCTCACTCTGCTCAGAGCGCTGTAATTTAAATAGACAAAACTGACTTATCCCTATTGTGAAAATGAGCAAGTCCAAGAGAGTTTGAATTACTTGCACAATGTCACATGGGGAATTTGTGGCACGAGTATCCTGAGCACAAGTCCACCACCATCTTCATCCAAAGGTCGTCTCTCGTGTCACTCTCTCTGAAGATTAACTGGGAGGTTTGGGCTTCTACAGGAGCCTCGCTGCATGGAGCACAAACCAAACCAATCGGTCCAATCAGCAAGGAAAGTGTAAATCTCCTTTCTCTGCTAATGCCACTTAGAAATGCAACTTGGAAGTAGCTGTTGGGACACCTGGAAACGAGGTGTCATTGCATGTGTTCCCAATGCTTGTCACAGGCAGAACTTGGCTTCTCGTCCGGACCAAATGCAGCCTTCTTCACAAATCATTTGAGAGCGAGCTTGCAGCATTAGTAACCGGAAACGCTTTCCTTTCTTCAGCACACGGTGCTAGATGAATTAACATCCTCCTAACACCTTGTCCTTCTCCAGGATGTTCAGCCTTCTGGTATTTTCTTAACATTTTGAATTAGGCAATTAAATTCCTTAGTATCTTGGTGGCATACATGGAAATAAATAGAAAAATGTTTGGCTTCCACCCAGAGACAAGATATTTAAATGGTGGAAAGTATGTGTGTATTTTGGGGGTGGCGTACTTAGATCTCTACAAATATTTTTAGTTGCTTCCCTGCGCTCAGGCATAACCACCCCATGCCATTCATCTCATTCCCCCATTCCCCACTTGTAAATTCATTTAGGAAAAGTTGACAGACTTTGGTTTGGCTTCTGCTAGATTTCAAGCCTGCTGTCTAATGTCGTGTGAGACAGGATCTCACAGCAGCGCTCTGGGTGGTTGTAAGAGAAAGGTTTCCAAGGACTGTAACACACCCCAGCTCTCTGCATGTGCAATCACAGCTTTGTGCACTGATGTGTACTCTGAGGTGGCAAGGAAAGTACAAAGTCGTTTCCAGACTTAATATAATTCATGTAATGACCTAAGGAGCCACTGATGTTAAGAATACATATCATTGCGTGGGGGGGCTAGAATTAATGCGTGCTTTGGGATGGCCAAGACATTACGAAGTCATACACAGCCTTAATTCTTATCTAGAATTCTTAATTATTCTTAATTATATAGAGAGTGTAATGTGAACTGACATTTCTTTTTCCGCATTTTCTGAGGTTATGTCACAATGAGCTGCAGAATTGGCCAATATCTGTTTTAAGGGAACTGACAAGAGTAACATCGGGCTTACCACTTTGAGCAAGCATTTTTTCTGATTTTCACACTCTTAATTTCTTTGTTTCAGTATTGTGCCAATATTAGCTTATTAACTGTTTAAGCTCGTGATGTGAGATTTCAATTTTACGAAAAAAAAAGCAGGGATAGGGAACTTGTCAGTGCAAACAGTGAGATCCTTGGTGTTGAAGTATCAAATGTGATATGTTCCCAAATGTACCCTATCTTCTAATCTGAGATTTCCGGTATTCAGATTATGTTTAGCTCCGACCTGATTCAGAAACTAAAAGCTCAGACACTTCTAAAATTTGAAGCATTAACGTCCTTGTGCCCTGGAGGGCCATTTCCAACCTTAAAAGCCCAATTCCAGAACTACTGAACTTGAGTGATTTCACTTTAAAAGTGTTTACTCTTTACAACTTCCTGAGAACGATGATAAAAGCCAGGTTAGAAACTATAACTTTCAACCGCATTTTGCACAAGTGCTGGCCACAACTTAAAACAGAGCATTTTGATGTGTGCAGCCAAAAGAAGCAGCACTCTGCTGGTTTTGTTCATGAGTCTGAACATTGCTAAAATTCAAATCCCTAGAAATTTGTTTCCGAAAACTCTGAGCAGCTAAAAAAGACAGAGCAGAAGCTAGCACTGAATGCAGATGCAGTATGTATGGTTCATACCGCATATGAAATATAAGTAGAAATACAGTGCTTTTTTTTTTTTTTTTTTTTGAGGGGTACCTGAAATGAAGCTCCCAGTGTCACAGTAATGTACTGGTATGGGGCCTGATGTTCAAGATAAAGTACCCCACGGAGTTTCCATGTATTCCTGCCAGGAAGGGCAGATGGTCTGGGCCTCCAGGAGGAGCGTTCAGACCAACGCTGTCGCTCAGGCTGCCAAGCAGGAAATGTATATACACATATATATATGCGCGCGCGCGTGCACGCGTGTATCCTTTTGGAGCAGAAAGCTGAAATTACCAACATGAGCTAAAAGCCCAAGTGATAGTTACCCTTTAAATAAATAAATAAACAGGTAAAACTCCAGCTGTGTGGCTGACCCTGGTGGCTTGGCAACAATGAAAGGGGTTTTCTGTGCACTGGCCCCAAGTATTGGGTGTTGCTGCAGGATTTCTCTGTTCGCTTGCTGAATAGACCTCAGTGAACGTCCTCATTTTGGGGAAAACCCCAGAACCCCATTAAGTGGTTGAGCCAGCCACAGAAATGGGAAGGCTTCCAAAGCAGAAAGCGAAATAGCAATAGGATGAAGCAGAGAGATGTATTCTGCTCAGAGGAGTTACCTGCTTTGCTGTGACTTTGGGGTCACGTACTGAATGGTCAGTGGCCCTGCTTCTCTGGGGCCAGTGGCTGGGCTGGGGGGAAACCATGGGCATTTTGGTGAGTAGGAATGCCTGTGCATTCATTCATCTGCCTGAAATGGAGGGGTTTGGTGCAAACCATGTGGCCAGAGCAAGGCATCCTTTGCAATGATGCCAGTACCACAGTTTAGATATGGTTTCTGCTGTCTGCCGCAGGGCTGAGACATAGCTGTACTTCCTCATGTGGCCAGAAGTGCCACAGGCCTGGAGCAGGCTGCTGGGTGAGCAAAGTCCTCATGCTTACCACTCTCTTTGCAGAGAGATTCAAAGGGCTGTAACGTGTCAGAGAGGTAGCAAGAAATACCACATACATTGAATTTCAAAACTCTAGCACCCATCACAGATGCAATGCTATTTGCTGCACTTGTGCTTCCGTAGACTTTGAACAAAAGGACTCCTTCCAGCATCAGTTAGGAGAAGACTGGAGAAGAACACACCATTTGATGGCAGGAGATTGCATTCCCCAGTTTCCTGGGGTAAAATCCTGACTCCACTTAAGTCAGTGGCAAAAATCTCATACACTTAAGTGAAGCCACTATTTGTCTCCTGGGATCTGCAGGATTTGGATGCCAGTGTCTCAAGGTTTGGGACCCAAAGTACCCCCTCCACTGGCAGCTCCCTGAGGTGAACTTCCCATGGTCTTCTCCCTCCTGCATTCTCCTAAGGGACACTAAGTACAATGACAGCCTAAGTTCATAAAAAGGGATTTCTTATCCTACACAGTGCACCAGCTCCTGTCTCTAGAGGGCTGTGTTTGAAACGGGTGCTACTTTCTGCTCCTTTAAAGTTACAAGTGGGTGAGTGAGGAGCAAGAGCATCCTGCTGATGGGTGAGGAAGGGCTTTGTGGGACCCCAGGATCACTGGTTCTGAGCTTAGCACCTTAGCTCGTCACCTTTTTTCCTGTGTTCAGTTGCCAGGTCATTTCATTCACTTGGGCCTTCACAAACCAGCTTGAAAAAGAAAAAAAAAAAAGGTGTCCAGAAGGAGAAGCAGTTTTGACTTAAAAAGTGACAAACTGGCAGGGATGTTCCCTCGGCCACTTTTCACATATTTTTGACAGCATGCAGGGTTTCAAGCTGGCAGCAATTCTTTCCAATATTAGGTTGAATTTCCAATCAAAGATTAAAAGGCTGAAAGGGTGCCTGTGTAGTAACATACATGAGAAAAAGTTCCTGTAACAAAGAAGCACCCCTGAAAGGACTGTGTTTTCAAACCCACTCACATACATAATATTTTAAGAGCTGTCACCATCAGAGCACATTTTATGGCCAGTTCCTGAAGGAAGTGGTTGTAAAGATGTGGCACGAAGAGCAGAAAATCCAGGTGCTGAGCAGAGAGCTTTTGAACTTACAGCAAATGCGTGATACTTTTTTCTAACCAGAACAACTGCTGTTTGTGACCATCTGAACTTTGAGCTACAAGAAAATGTCTTTGGGGGTTCGTCAGGCTGATATCCTGTCTCTAACCACAGCCTGTACCAGATACTTCAAAGGGAGAGAGTACAAGAAACTCTGTATTGGAATCATCTGCTAGCAGAGGAAATTTCTTCCCAACATCAGACAATTTGTCATTGATTTATGCCCTGAAACAGGAAAGTTTATGTGCCTCTTAAAAAAAATCCAATTGAATGTAACAGCGATGTGAGTTTGTTCATTAAGCCTAACAAATTTTCATTTGAAATGCATTTGATTTCTCTGAAATACTGTAACAACCTTTCTACCATTTTCTCTGGAGATTTTTCTAGTGCTGAAAGGATAGTTTGAGTTTTTTCCCAGACAGTTTTTTTTTAATACGGATAGCCCTGCAAATGTGATGATGTTCAGGAGCTGTGGCCCTATAGCAGCCATTTTGCAAATGCCAGTGTCTCACCCTCCAAATCCTTCTCCTGCCAAGTGTTTTTAATCTGCTGTTATGGATCCTTTAACCTTAATTTTCTTATTGTTGGGATGATATTGTGTTCTTGTTGTTGTACAGTTTCTCTGAAGCCTCCTATGTGGCACAAAACAGATTGAGGATATGAGGCAGGTAGTGAAAAGACAGCAAATTTATTGTTTTGTTCATTTGTCAGGTTGCTGGCATTGAGTTGGATTTATAATATTTGTTTTCTGGGACTCAAATACTTTCAAAGACGGCTGTGCTGTAGCTGTGAATATAAACTAGGATGAACTGGGTGTCTGAGATGAAAGTGTAAAGTCTGTATTTAGGCTCTTAAGTACACATGGCTTTGCTCTGAGAGGTGTTGAATGTCTTAATTTCTTCCTGAAACACATAAGATTTCCTAGCTGGGTAGGTGTAAAACATTGGCCCCACTGAGGTCGATGGCAAACTTCCCACTGGTTTCAGTAATATGTAATCACCCCCAAAATACAGACTTAGGAGACTAATTACTGGCAGCTATTTTTTTAAGAGCCTGGGTAATACACAGAACAATACCAAAATGCCTCTTTGTGTTTATTTCTTTGTGCAAAGCTTTTCTATGAGTTTTCCCATCCCCTATAAAGACATACAGGAAAATTCTGCAGCCTGGGTTGTCATCACAATCTATTTAAGGGTCGTCTATTCGGTCTTAGTCACAAGCACTGCAAGTGAAACACCTGCTTTGCTTAAAACAAGGCCTGGCCAGGTAAGCAATTCAGCCAGATAGTAGAATCTTAGTGGTTCTGATGCAGAAACTCATTGGTTGATGTTTGGATCCTAATTTGAGACTTGTAATTTGATGGTTTAGCAATTGTTCGTTGCTTCAACATGAACTACAGATGATCCGCATCTCTGGAAATCAGGCCACAGATCGCTGAAAATAGTAGGTATGGGTTTTTTTAAGATGCAGGTCCTAAGGCTCTGCGCCTCATTGAATTTAATCACAGCTTGGAGTAAAAAGACACACACAAATTCAACTTTGGCTTGGTTTCTAACAGATTTGAATTTGCACCATTAATCTTCTGCTTGTCCTACTCCTGTAATGGTTCTTGAACCACACAGCCAGTGAAAACCAAACTGAGGTCTTGAAGAAACTAATTTCCGCCAGGCTTCATAAAAATAGGCAGCTGGATAAAATAGAGAACTGTTAGTACTCTTGCTGATGCAAAGCAAAGTGTGAGCTCATCCCTGATTCAACGCGAGGAAAACAATGTGGGAAAAGCCTTGTTACGAATGCCCTACCTGTGGATAAACTCTCAGCTGGCAGTCATGCCCTACTGGACGCATAAACATCCACCCCACAAGAGCAACTTCACTTTCACACCATACCTCCCTCTTAAACAGCCAGTCATGCTCAGACACATCCTTTGGAAACCAAGCGCTGTTGTTTTCATCGCTTGTGGAATACTTGTTTTAACATATACCAGTGATATCTAGGAGGGAAGTGACATGTTTTCCCAATCAGGGCAAAGAAATGTGTCAAGTAATGCCCTGTTTTTTTTCAGTCTGGCTCTAGCTGCTAAAGGGTCTGCTTCACAATTTGTTAATTCAGCTGAGAGTGTTGGCTGTATTTCTGAGGGCTGTAGGTGGATGATTTGCTTTTTTTTTGTTGTTGCCAGATTGAAGTCTGCTTTCGCCTTTTTCTTCTCACTTGCTTGTGCATCAATATGAGTATCTTTCCATCTATGAAATTAAATTATTGTAGCTGGAAAGTTAATGATTCCAAGAGATTTCCTTGTGCTTCTATTTGCATGATGACAGAGATTCCTGGGCTCCAAAAAGCTTAAAATGTCTGGGTCTTGCTAATAATAACAACCCAAAGGGAATAGTCCAGCTGACTGTATGTAGGCCAGACTTAATCAATTGACACACTGAGGTAATGACATACCAGCTTATAGAGCCTCCTAAATATGATCACGTGTGACGACAGCCACTGGCTACAGGCGGTCTGATGGCTTCACAAATTAAATAGCACACAACTGCCAATATTTAGATCTGGGATTTCGAGAAAGCCATGCTGAGACAGAGAGCAACAGTGATTTCTGAAGAAACGTGCATCTTTCCATGCTAATACCCTAACCGAAATCATGTCTCGGGGGACACTCATACCAGAAACAAATGTCTTTCAGCTGGGTCCTTTGTGGCTGGTGGTTGCAGACTGATACCTGTTGGAGTTGTTCAGCCGAAGTTAATGGGACTGTTCCTGCATACATCTTTGCAGAACAGGGTCTAGCATGTGGAAATGTTGCTTATTTTGGAAGTTTTGGTTGTACGTGTCTCTGTATGCTTCAGGCTCAAGTGAACCTAAGTTTGCATAACAGCTCTTAAAAAAGTGGGCCTCAAAATGTCAAAGGGAGCCCCCTTTCATGTAAAAGATGAAAGCCACGTTGTCTTGGCTGAATTCCAGCATCTATCCTTGTGTGTTCAAGCGCATGATGGAAGTTTTCTTGTGATGGATCCTGAACCGGGTGCCCTTTTACAGCCGATAAAGCTAAGTCGATTTGCCTTGATTTTGCTGTGGGCTAAATTGCGTACAAAGGGGTTACAGTAAACTCTTAATTGGTGGCTGCTTGAATATGTGTGTGAGCCCTTAGTTCACCCATCTGTACAATGAGGGCAAAAGAGGGGTCCCTTCCTTTTTGACCCTTTTGTCTAATCTGGTTTGATTGTAAGATCTTCCAGGCAGAGATTGTTACCACATGGTTGCACATTGTCTACTGGGATGGGGACCCTGGTCCCAGTGGTAAAGAACAGCCTTCAACAGTTACTCTCACGTGAATAAAATACGACCGGCAGAGTGATCCGAGTCATCTATCAAATAACCCACAGCTCCACCCGCGTACAGCTCCTCCATATGAATCCTGAGGTTAATTAAAAGAATCTAAAGAATGATGGGGCTAGGGTGATTTTGGTTGAGTGCTGAAGATTGATGTATCCTCACAAGCTCCCTGGGCTGTTCCTCCAGGCTGGGGGTTTTGCATGGTTCCTGGCCAGTCCCTGAAAGACCAGGGCTAGGTTTCTAGCTGCTCTGTGCAGGCTATGCCAAGCTACAGGTTTAAATATTCATTGCATTCTTCACATGCCAAATCATCTAGGTTGGAAAGCAGGAGCCTAAGATTTTGCAAAGCTGCTTTTGCACATAAAGACCATTAAAAATTCATTGTGACAGGGAAAAAACAACATTGCCAGTAGTAGGGAACTTTATGTTGACTTGGCTAAGGCTGTGTGGGGCTAAGTTAGAGCTAACCCACATTAATCCACTTAAATGGAAGGGTGAGCCTGATCCAGTAAAAGCAATAAATCCTCTTTAGAGCTGACCAGACTCCGGCTGCACTATAGGAGAACGGAGCTGAATGGCAAACAGTTGGCAGGAGGTAACTGGATGGGGCCTGAATTTCCAATGCGCCAGGTAATTTAACCCGCAGCATCCCCTTTCCCCCGTATGCACAGACCGCTTGTGGGTAGGACCACATCCCAAAGCTCTTGGCGCCAGAGGTGGAATGATAGACTGCGGGGTGGGGAAACTCCCTGCCAATACAGAGCTGGAAAGGTTGAAGTGGCTCTCCGTTGTTGCAGGGAATGGGCACCCGAGATACCTGTGGTGGCAGGGTTGTTATCCCAGGCAGCTTGAGCAAAAGGGGTGAGATGCAAGGAGCAGAGATGGACAGGCAAACACCTGACCTGGAGCTGGTGAGGCTCTGCCTTGCCTTGGAGGCAGACTGCAGATGTCAGGAGAGAAAGGCCAGCTGCTGCTGCCTTGCTATGGGTGAGGGACTAACTGGGTTGCTTTTAAACTCCACAGAATTACATCTGAAGCTGAACTGGCTTGGGAGCAAGTGGACCTGCATGCCTGGCGAAGTGGCTGTTACTGTCGGAGAGCAATTTTCTCAAGGCTGACCCAAGGCATGGAACTTAAATCCAGACTGGGTGAATGTCTCTGTTTCCTTATTCCTCTGAGAAACTGGGCCTGAATTTAAAAGGCTGTTTAACACTTTGAAGCCACCCACAGTTCTGTCTTTGCCTCCCACACAAGCTCCAAGGAACTGACTCATTCCCACCGTATTTTCAGCTGCGTGTAGATCCCGCTCACAGCCCAGGAAGATCCCTGATCAGCCAAATGAATCAAGCGCACATTGTGACTTCAGTTAGCCGGTCTTGAAAGGGTTTCGCCACACCGAGTAACAGTCGACTGTATCTGAAGACATCTGGCCTGCCTTTCAAAGTAGAGTAGGAACCATATTCTTTAGTTAGCTGTATAATTTATGCCTTGTCTGCTGTTCTCTATTCATGATGCTTCCTTATGTTGACTGTTAAATAGCCGTCTGTGAAAATAAGTGACGCTGTCATCTGCTGTTAAATGAAAAGAGGTCTGCTCCATGAGCAGGCATTCACCTCTCCTCTCCCCTTCTCCATGACAAACTCATGTTGCTTCTCTCCCCGTGGAGATGCTGCTTTGTGTTTTACAGCGGTTTAAAGAGTGTGAGTGATATGTACAGCTCTCGATGGTTCGTAACTCAGGAAAATCAACAAGCCTTTCTGCAAGGGGAGACATAGGGTTGTTCCTCTGTCCCCTGCCAATCTGGTGAGCTCAAATGCTCTTTTCAATTTCCACTAACGTCCTGACATCCCTGGATTTCTAACTCGCTAATTCTTTCACTGCTCAGGAAAACAACTCACTTCTGGCTGACATCATGCTGTCCTCCCGCTATGCTATATCCACTGTGAGGCTTTAAAGCTTCATGCTCTGCCTGAAGAGTTACAGCCACATTTTGGCTGGGAAAAAGAGACAAATGAAGGCAGTTAGAAGGAGGACATGGGAGTCCTGCCTTCCATTGTCCTGTTCTCCACACTGGGTTCACTACTGCCATCTTTCCCCCTGCCTGGTAGCAAATCTCCAGCAAGTACCTGTTGGGGTCACTGCTCTGTGCCTTTTCCCTGCTTCCCTGTAGAAGTATCCCGGGTCTATCTGGGCTCTGGACCACTTCTGCGTGCCATGACACCACAGCACAGCCTTTACAGATAAACTTTTGCAGGTTTTTGAGCATAATCCTGTTCACGATATCATTACAGAAGAGAGGGAGAGTAAGCATCCTTTGCAGTACAAAGGAATTGTCAACAAACACAGAGAAGAAGGGGAGAAATGTCCAAAGGCATGCTCCATTTTTGGCTTGTTGCATTTGGGCTTCCTTCATGCAACTCACTGAATATTTGCCCGCCCCCCCCTCTGCAAAAATAATGGGCAAAGGCCTGGCTCTTGTCTGCACTATCAGTTAATGAAGTCAGGAATTTACCTCTGTCACCACCTGGGAATTGAATAATGTAAAACCCAGCTCCTCCTCCCTACTGGCACTGGGCTGAGTTCCATTAGCTTCTGAGGAGCTTTTTGCAGTGCAGAGTCCTGACCTGCTCACAGTGGCTAGTATTAGCTGAGACATGAATAAACAATAAAGGAGATAAAGGAGAGGCTGGGCTGAAAGCAACAGCTGTTTCCTATGGACTCCTGAATAAATTCAGGCTCCTCTTGCTGAGGGGCTGTGCTTTTGTCCTTGTGCAAAGGAATTAATTGCTCTGGAAACCTTGTTCTGATATGAGAGCAGAGTGGTATTTGTTTATCATCAAACATAAAGGTCAGCTCAAAAAGTTTTAAGAAGAAAAAAATGTCTATTTTGAAATGTAATTATTTCAGGTAGTTCCATTATTATTCCTTTTAGCTCTGTTATCTTGCTTCAGCTATGACTCAGGGAGCAGAACTACACCCCAGACTTGCATGTGTAGATCATCTATGGCAAAGAGCAAAGTCCTTGGCCCAAGATAGCCTTTTGCTGACTCCAGATGTGCTCTGCCATAAAACACTTTGGAAGCCTGATGCTACATTACATAAGCCATTCAGTGGTTTTAACATGGATTTCAACAGAAGGAGCGATCCTTTCTCTGTGTAACTAAGCAAAAGGTTTGGCTTGAGACTGTTGCTATAATGAATTTCTAAAGCCAGGCTTGTGGGGGTGACCCTGTCAGCAAAGCAGGAGCCTCTACTCCCAGGAGTGCACAGCAAGTCTCAGAGCTTCAGGCACTTACTCCTGATTTCCACGAGCAGAGCAGAGAGAAGAGCTTGGCCAGGAGAGGTGGATTTTCATGGTACTTCTTGTGTAAATTCATTCTGTTTGTGTGGAAATCAATTTTTTTTTTTTTTTAATAGGGAGACAGAGCCTTCAGTTATCTCAACTGTGCAGCAAGAGGAAATTCTAATATTGTGATCTGGGAATCAGATAAACGCAATTTGTCTTAATGCAACAATCTCTTTCTCAGTTACTACTACCAAGTTACTCTATCCTTTGCAAAGTCTATGCACTCAAGTAATCAATTTGCTGAGGGCCTGTTGGCTTTTGTTTACATGTGTAAAACCTGCAACAAATTTGGATTCCAGATTAGCCAGTCCCTATCCTCCCCCTCTGCCTCCCAGATGCAGAAGGGTGGCTGCAAACTGCAGCAGTTTGCTCTTGGCAGCGCTGGCACTGTCACCACAGAGACCTCCCCACAAAAAACAGAGCTTGGAGATTTTGTAGAGAGCCAGAATTTGAACTAGTCCCATTTTTAATTTTTCCTCTTTTTTTTTTTTTTTTGTTTGGTTTTGTTTTGAAACAGGAGGTATAATTTGTTTTAACATATGAATTAGCAGACCCCAGTGTGGGTCCCCAGGTGTATCTACCTTTCCAATACGAGGCACTTGGCTCCAGCTGCAGTGGGAGTTCAGGGCAGCTGGGGTAGTGGGCTGTGCTGTGGGCCAGGGTGGCCACAGCTGCAATGAGTTTGTGGCTTTTTGGGGTGGCCGCCGGGTACCCGGGCTGTTGGCAAACTGGCCAGCTTGGGAGAACAGATCATACCAGCCCCATCTCCTCAGTGAATCTAGTAGCAAATGGTGAAACGGAGCTGTGATTGCATCTGCTACATCCAGGTTGTCTGTATCTTCCTTTTTTTTTGGTGGGGAGGAGGAATAAAATCCCTGGAAAAGTAAAATCTAAGGGTAATCAAGCCTTAAAAATTCTACTATTTGTCTATTTGAAATTAGTAATACCTTGCCTTCGAACAAACCTAAATTTATAGAAATATGAACCTGCTAAATTTCTAATGCTGTTTTAGAAGAGGGTGTCTTTGTTTTAAAGTTTAGTATTAGCTAGAACTCAAACAGATCCCTTCAGCATTTCCTCTTTTCTTTCTCTTCTCTATTTTTCACCAAGTCTTGCCCATCTCAACCGCTTTCCTGAGGCTCTTTTTTGTTTATCCTACACAATTTCCTTCCTTCCTTCAAGTCCAGACCCCCTTGCTCCCCTGGGGCTTCCTATGATAGCTAGGCACTAATCATGTACTTCTGCCCCAGAAGCACAGATAGAGGCTTCCTCCCCCTGCTTCCAGTCAAAGGAGGATGTAAGGCATAATGGTAATCTTAAACAACACTGCTATTCATTGTTTGGGAGATCTGGGAAATATCCTTGAATTCAGCTTGCTAAATTAGCTGCTTCTTGAGTAACCCACAGCTGCTGCGTATCTGTCCCATTACATTTTACAAAAATGCAGCAGTTCTCATTACATACGATATTCTCTCGACATATGGACCTTCCATTAGTTTATGTCTCTGTGTAGCTCTGTTGCCATGAATGTATACACAGAAACATTTTCTTTTGTACTTAAAAAAAAAACCCAAACCCAACAATTCTTGAAAATAGATTAAAGACAGGCATTTGCAATTATTCAGATGGAGCAAAGATGTTGGAGCGCCTCAGAATACAGCCTCTGTCAGGAGCCAATACTTAGATTAAAATGTTGCTTCTGGCAGTAAAAGTGTAACTACTAGTGGTTTTAAGGCTTCATCCTGCCTGTTGTGCACATGAATATCTCCCTTGAAGTTGGCAGGCGTCGTCTTGTGCGTGCAAATATTGGAAGTCAGATGGACCATCAGTGTAAGGTGATGCTTAACCATCTATCTGAGGCTCCTAAGGAGGCAGCGATGTGGTTTTTGGATTTGGTCTTGTGTGTTTGCTCCTTCACAGTGATTCACAGAGGAATTTGGTTTGAAAGAAAATGGATTCCTGGTGTTAGTGGATTTACACTCCCTACCCTTTTAATAATTTCTCCACATGAGCGGGGAACTTGAGCAAGCCTTGGGGAGAAAGGTTTCTGTGTCTCCTCCCTCTAGTGCACTTTTCTAGGCTTTGCCTCTCAAAGTGGAGCTGTGTCCTTGAGGAAAACCCAAACTTCCATCTTTGCTGTACTCCTTGTGAAATAGCTGGTTCCGGCAGGGTGTAATCCTTCATGCATCATGTACTTTAAAATAAAAATGCAATGCTAGGACAAGTGAAAATTTCCCTTGGACCACTAAAGCATGGCTCAACACCTCCCTTATCCCATCTAGAGCTTATTTCATTGACTTCAGAAGGAACCTGGCGAGGGGTGAGCACTGGCTCTACTCTAAACATTGAGAGAAGCGCCACACGTTGGCACACTGTTGCACACTGACCTTGCACAAATCGACAGGGGACAGACCATGTCCTCTGAAGGGCATTCCTGGGCTATCCTTGGTTGCACGGTCACCAGCAAGGGCCAGCAAATGTGTCTGTGACAGTGGTCTTGTCTGTGTAACTATAGTTAGTAAGCCAGTGGTATCCATCTCATTGCCTGCCTTCCTACCTTCCACCTACCCTGGTCCTCTCAGTTGTCCCTCTTTCTCTCTCCCTGTCTCTCTCCCATTCTGTTTGGGTTGTTGTTTTTTTTTTTGAGTTGCATTTTCCTTATTCCATTTCTGTCTTGCCATGAGCTGACGACTTGACTCACTGCTGTAAATTTGGGGCACTAGAACTCTATCATTCTTTGGGATGTTGCTGTGCTTAATCCTGCCTGCTTCAGGGATGTGATTTCAGGGTTTCTGATTTAACTACATTCAAAATGAGAAACATGTAATTCTGTTTTACATAATCTTCCCTCCTTTTATAATTAAACTACAAGCATGCCTGCTCAAATGTATCCGCCTAACTACAGATACAGCCTGCTTTACTCCTCTATCTGTGCTTTCTGCAATGTACATTTGTATCTGATACCTGCTTAGTGCTTCTGTGCTGCAGGAGGGGAGTTCCTGCTCTCCCGCAGGAGCTACAAAGCAGTTGAAAACCTGAACCTATGCAAGGATGTGGCTCTCCTGAAGTCTGGGGGAGCTGCCAGTGCCTGGGGCTGTCAGGGACCCCATTTCATGCTGGTGCATATGGGAGGGTGCGCAGAGGATCCTCAGGAGTTGGTCAGCTGTGTGCAAGGAGCTGCCAAAACCTGGCAAAAAGGAGAGGCTGAGGACATGGCTGTGGCCCCTCACAGTCATTCAGGTGCTTAATCCTGTGTTATAAGGAGATGCCTCGCCTTCGTCAGGAAGCACGGGCAGGAACTCTTTGCGAGAGAGGCCCTGCTCATGAAATAGAGGAAGAGGGTTTGGGTTTCCTTTCAGTGGCCTCTAAATCATTTGTCCAGAGCACAGAACTGTCTCTTCCTGGAGGTATTTAGGCCCATTCCTTTAGAAGTCATTCATGATTGTGTTAGTATTTGTGCATAAATGAATATTAATGGTGAGTGTGGTCTGACTACTGGGCCCATTTCCTCCCACAGCTGTTTTTGTGTGAGACCTGATCCAAAAACATCTTGCACACACATCTTCCAGCCTGGCTCCGCAGGCGAGCTCGATGGAGAAGGCTTTGCTGGTAAGGCCTGTTGTGGTTTAGGCATGGACACAGCGCATAGCTGCTCAGTGCTGTCAGGACCTCAGCAGATCTGTATTTGCCTTACAGCAGACATTTAGGTACCCAGGGAACTTGTGTTTTAACTGGAAAAAAGCTTATGTGCCAAAGGCCTCCCGTTGTAAGGGAGGTTGCAGCTGAGCAGAGGTTTGGAGCGGCTGCACACTGGAGTTGGCTGCTCCAGCTGGCAAGGAAGGCCCACCCACAGCTTAGGTGGCGTTTAGGGCTCCAGATTTCCAACCTGAAATCAAGTATTGAAACACCTGCATTATAGCACTTTTATTTTATTTGGATACGGTTCTGTGCATTTCTACATTTATCTTTTTGTGGATTTATCCCAAAGAGATTGCTGGGACTGAGTCTGGGACTCCTGCAGGAAAAGACGGTCCCAGAGACAACAGGTTCTGAGAACAAATACTCCCAACACCCTGTTTCTTAACCCTTAAATGAGCATACCCTTAACAGAGTTAGATTTATTTAAGTAGGGAAAGGGATTCGTTGCATGACTCGCATGTCCAAACTAATTGCTACTCGTATTTTTTGATGCAACCCCCCCAGAACTGCTTGCGGACAGTCTGCAACGGATATGTGTGCTTGGAAATTCTTGAGCAAGTAATTTTGGACTCGCACACTTGAAAAGGTTGTTTGCAGATGATGCGCATGCCGACCGCTTCTGTTGAGAAGGGGACTAATTTGGAGTGTATGGCAGGCAGCAGAAAGGTTCCCATTGCCCAAAATTAGTCACTAATAATTTGCCTGGCTCTTGGTTTTAAGCACATGATCCAATTACAACTTAATCCCATCAATATGAAATAAATGTTCCCACCTTTGGTTATTTTCTCGGTGTGGAAAGCTGCTCGCAGCCTCATGCCTGGCAATTAGTCTGTGTTTTGTGTTCCTGTTGCAAAAGGGGAAGGGGGATGGAGGAAGGATGGTTGGTGAAACACGTGGCTTGAAAACCCTTCTTTTGGCCCAAGGTGGGAGCAGAGCAGCCCATGGAGATACTGTCACGGATCCAAGAAGGCTGGGGTTAAACGCTTTCCTCAGCTTTTCTCCCTAAATCAATTTGAATATTCTTGGCAAGCTGTTACTCTGCATGGTGGGCAGCTGTGATTCACGCAGGGATTTTTTTCCCCCTTTCTACTGTCCCAGTCTTCCTGTCTTGTGCAGATGTGATCCTTTCCCTCTGTCTGCCTAACAGCTAATTATTTTACCAGACGAGCCAACAGTCTGAAGAAAACAGACCATGCATATTCTTGAAAGCAACAACTGTGTTACAATGTCAGGGGGGATGGGGAATTAAAAAAAAAAAAAAAAAGTCACTTCCTTCTGACCCACTCCACTCCTTAAGAAAACCTCCAAAAATAGCAAGCGTTCTGATTTATAAGGGACCAACCTACCTCCCAAGTTAGTACCCCATTTAACAGCAGAAACTTGCACCATGTATTTGGGGAAAGTGGGGGAAAAAGCCAGCTTGAATATAAAAGACAACCAGCTAACAGCTCTGTAATCAACGGCAACCCAAAAATGTACGCACCCCTGTGACTGCAAGAATGTGGGCGAGAGCGCACCAGCTGCTCCCCAGAAACTGCCTGGGTGTCGCTGCGCTCGCCGAAATGTCATTCCCAGTCACAATTAACGCCTTTCTGATTAAAATCATTAGTCCCTGGGTCTGGAAAGGGCACAAATTCTGCTTTCCGTGTTTGGTGGTTACTTTTGAAGGAGGCTTTTCTGGTGAGGTAGATATCTGGGCTTTGCGGCCCGCTCCAAAGCCAACAGCTCTAAACCACTGTCTGCCGTGTCCCAGGCGTGAGCTGTGAGCTACCAGGGAGCACCGCAGTCGCACAGTTGCGTTTTACAGCCTGCGTTTTGGGAATGCCTACAGTACTGGGTTTCGTAGGCAGGACGGGCAGAGGAACACTTCCTTTCCAAATCCCACAGCAGCTCAGCACCAGTCGCTAGCTGGAGCGCTGCTATGACACAAGAAGAAGTGTGTTGTCCTGCTGAGCCATGCTTACTGCCTGCCTTCGGCCCATAACAGTGAAGAACAGCAGGTCAGGGATGTTTGCTCTGCTCTGAAAAGGCTGGCCTGTCCCTTGTGTTTGGAGGGCCCTGGTTTAAGCAGTGAGGCGCTTGGTATTTTTGCAAGTGGGACAAGAGCGTACAAATGCTGAGAGGCAGGAATGAGGGCTCTGAAGGAAGGCATGTGCGTCGAGGTGAGGTAGAATCGGTCTGGTACTTTTTGGAAAGTTAAATTAGAGCCTAGGGTGCAAATCATTGGTGGATTCAGCACTCGGGATAAGAGTTTTACAGAGCTCTACTACTGCTGGTGCAAAAGCTTCAGGGTCTTTAATCATACAGAGAAATGCCGCTGCTTTATTTCGACAGGCAGCTCTTTTCCTAGGTGGTAACAGCATGCCCCAACAGGGGGTAAAACCGAGGCCTGTCCCCAGCACATTGCACGCACACCAAGGGACAAAGTGCTCCAGACACATTCTTTTTTAAAATTCTGCACCAGCAAATCCTTGAATGTAAAAGGTGACCCATGCTGCTTCGGCTGCCTTCCTGGAAAACCCGGGTCAGTGAATCCTCTTTAATTTTGAGTTGCAGCTTAAAGGTTGAGTTGCTTTTGAGTAAGCAGTCTGCTCTCCTGAAACCAAGTCCCCTGCCTCAATAACCCCCTACAGCATTCAGAGCATCAAGATGGGGAGAGCTCTGCCCAACCTGGACTGCCTCGTTCACCTTTCAAGGAACACGTGACTTTGCTGACAGTACTGGAACGAGAGCCAAAAGAATGAATATTCCTCATTTCTTTGTTGCCATTTTAAAAGTGGATAACCATTTAATTAGTTGTTCACCCTCCGGGGCTGTAAGTTCTTGTATAATTAGATAATGAGCAATTATCATTACAAAGTTGTATTCTCATGTGGTACTACGTGGATTCCAGCACTGACCACGTTTCAAAGGCTCGTGTCCCAGGTTAATACGCAGTAACACTATGGGAAGCGCTAGCACTCCTTTTAGAAGACGACTTTCTTAGAGGGGACAATCTACCAGTATTGCAGGTGCTAATATAAATCCCACCTGCTTCTACTGGACTTTCTCTGTGGTAGTTTGAAGCAGTGTTGATACCCACTACAATGGGAAAACCCTAAAATATTCCAAGGAGATTATGTGGCTGGGTGCTTCCCGAAATACTGCCTTTCATGTCCTTAATGCCATCCTTGCCTTTCCTGCTTTGGCAGTGAAAGCCAACATCAGGGTTACACAGAATGGTTTAGAACGGAAAGTTATTGGACAACACAAAGGTTTAGGTTTGGAGTAGCCCCCAGAAGGGCTGCTGTGCTAAGAAAAGCGCCTGATGCAAGTCAGGACTTACAGGATGTACTTGTGTTGAGGTCAGCAACTGGCAATTAATTAATTCGTTAAAATACCTGGAGAGATTTAAAATGGGCACATGGTGAGAACATGCGTGCAAGAGGAGGATCTTGAAACCACTTAAGCTTTAGGGCAAACAAAAAACAGATGGGAGATGGGCGCGGTGATGAAAAGGTGTAGGCAAGGGGCCCATATCTGTCATTATTCCTGCAGCTACAATTTAATTACCATTCCTAGGCTTTGGGGAACAGAGATTTTTTTTTTTTTTTTAAAGGTATGGGAAAGAACACAAGTTCTGCGGTTGGAAGATGCCCCTTAGCATCATCCCAAGTCTCTGCTAAGACTCTTAATATGCTTTACTCATCACCCAGAATAGAAACTGTTTCCCTAATCTTTAATGTTAAGGAATTGCTTTCAGAGGGACAGAGGAGAGGAAGAAAAAAAAAAAAAAAAAAAAAAAAAAAAAAAAAAAAAAAAAAAAGCAGCAAAGCCCCACATTTCCTTTCCTCCCTGATCTTCTCCTCCTTGTTTCAGCAGCACCAGAGAAGAACTCGGCGCAAGGAATGCAAGAAGCCCTGCTCAGCTGTCTAGGTGGTAAGCAGATGTGCACTGCAATCTTGTTTTATGCACTTATTAGCTGCGACAACAGGCTGCACCAACAGGTTACAGAAAGGTAAGCTATTTACCTGGACGATGTTACTTAAAGCTGATCTTAACATTGTGATGCAGTGAAGGTAAGAGGCAAAATTAGCAGCCTCCTCAGCATGGAAGATTTTTGGTTTTTTTTTCTCTCTCTCAGCCTAGAGTGGCAAAGTGACAGTGGCTTATACCACCAGGACAACAAACCAACCCATTAGGGAGGAACAAGTATCACATGGCAAGGCTCAAATAAAGCAAAATTTTAGGTTAGCCTTTTAATGCTTGCTGAAAAGGTCCAAACCAATTTTTTCTAATGCCATTCTCCTGGCTGCTAGAACACAGGAAGAGATATGTTTGGATTTAAGAAAAAAAACAGACAAAAACAAAACCCCAAAACAACAAAAATCCCAAAACTTGATTTTTCACAGCATTGAAACAGCTAATGAAGCTTGTTTGTGGAAAATAGATGAAGTGCCCGCAGGGAGGAATTCACTATTGAAAAAGCTGACTAGCAAATGTCGACTGAGCTGTATTTAGTCCTTTCCGCACAAAAGCCATGTCAGGCAAAGCAAGTCAAAGGGGAGGAGTGGGGAACATGAATTATTACTGAGCAGAGGTAAAGTCTGGTTTATTTATTTTTTTTCCCCTAAGAATGCACAGTGACAGGATAAAGATTTGGGTTTCAGGGGCTTTTTTTCTTTTTTCCCCCCTCTATTAAAGCCCTGTCTACCTGTATCTAAGGTGGCACATGTTTGACCTAGCCACTGAGACACATGCACCCAGAGCCCAACTGCACATACGGGTTCACTCTAAGAAAACCGAAGCCACTGTGCTACTGGGGACCATACACACAGACCAGCATGTACAATGAGCTGGGGTGAAGAGGCCAGCTGAGCTCATTTCAAAAGCCAGATAAACGCACGACGATCAGCCAGCCAGCCACTACTCCACACAGCACATTAAGAATTACAAAATTTCAGGTGCAAGAGCTGCTTCAAACCAGTGCATCTTTCCAAATGCTACATGTTAACCCCTCATACAGTTTTTGATCAGTTAAGATGAGGGATGCAGGTGAAGTAGCACATGAGGTCACAATGCCAAGGAGATTTTTCCTAAACAAAGCATCATTATGGGGCTTCTGAGCTTAGCCAGGGATGCTGAAGTCAATACAAGTTGAGGGCTCTTCCCATTTTGCAGTACTGAGCATAAAGCCTGAATTAGAAAAGATTCCTGTCCAAGGATAAGGATTTTATTAGGATAAGGATTTTATTTTCTTTTTAAAGTAACTGGGATGGAAGGAGTGAAGTCTTGGCTACAGAATGGAGTAGGAGTGCTTTTCTCATTCTACGACAGCAATCAATAGGGAATATGTTATTTTGCCATGTCAGATTTCCTCAGCATAAACAGCTCATGAGTTTTGTGATGGAAGTTAAATTAGAGAAAAACTGACAGAACTGTGATTTCCCAAAGGAAATAAAGCAAGCAATCTACTTTGAAAAAAATCTGATTTTATTTTTGTATTGAAAAGACCTGTCAATTTAAATAGATGTTTATTTCCATTCATGGTCTCAACCAGTGTTGTGTGTTAACATTATTCAGAACTGTATAAAAAGCCATTTGTGTTACATTGGTTAACATCCTAGAACACTGGGGGGGAGGGGGGGCCAGGGGTTTGAAGCAGCTTAACATTAAAAATAGGATGTTCAAAAAAAAAAAAAAAAAAAACAAAAAAAAACCAAAACCCCAACTTACAACTGATGCAGCATCTTCTATTCTAATTTTATAGGAGCTGAAGCATATTGCAAATACAACTCAAGTTTTGTTCTTAAAAAGAAAAATAACCTCAAACTTTAAAACGGGATTGCTTCCATAGCAATAGTGAAGCTGTCAGCTGAGAGAGCACACACATAGACTCTCATGTGCACAAACATACACACGGAGAACCACGCTGAGCACAACTGCAACACCCCATTTAGTATTTGGATTCTGTATGCATTCTTCTGAATCCATGATAGGTGTAATTTAAACTGCTAGTTGCTTTTTTTTTTAATACATACATGGTTTCTATGGAAACCCAAGATTCTGCACAATCAACTGACATTTATTACTCATTGTGCCATGAAGTTCTCTAGTGAAAGGGCCAAATTCCAAAACCTTTACTGAAACATGCACATATCTAACCAAAGCCAATGAACAGGGGAGAAGATGGTTTAGAAAAGGGGTTGCAGGGTCAAGGTCTAGCTTTGAAAAAACTCACATGACAGATTGTCATTCAAAAAAGGTTTTAAAGTCATTCTTTGGTTTATTTCCATGATTCTCAACACTGTCCGAAAAGCCCAGAGACAGTCACATGAGAAACCATAGCTCTAAAGCAAGCCCACAGCATTTTTAAATCTTGTGTATTAAATGTTCAGAAGAATACCCCTTACATTCACGTCCCCAAAAATCTAGTAACTGCTTAAGTGCATGCACTGAGGCATGACCGGCATGCCTGTAAATTCATATTGTTCAAGTTAGAGTAAATATAGCTGCAAAAAACCCCACCCACCTATAATTAAATGGTCATTACTAGCAATACTATAGCAACTGTCTTGTTATTAAAGAAATGCAGACATGGTTTCTGCCTGTTTGGCTTGCTCAGCCAAAAGGAAGCTGTCTGCTCGATTTAGAAATCAAATTTTAAGAATCCAAGGGAGTTTAGTATTTCCATGTTCCTGGGGTCCATTATTAATGTAAAGATGTAGACAATGGCAAATATTATGAAAGCATATCTTGTACATTCCCAGGTTTGGAAGTCAAAAGCAGATCTTAACTTCCTTATGCTTAAATGTTATGGTAGGCTTGGAAAACCAGTAAGAAGTGATAATAATATTTCCATGAAAAGCAAAGTAGAACTAAGTCTAACTGGCATTTGTATGCAAGCATTTTTTGCTGTGCTTTATGTAAGGCAGATTTTATTGCAAAGATAGTTACCAGTCTGCTAGTAGGAAGAAGATACAGGCAACTATACTCAGAGAAGATGGCTGATAATTACTAGTGACAACTTCTATTTTTCAGAACTCAGCTTTAATGTACTTTCTGGAAACAGCATTTTCATCACTGGTTTTCACTTCCTTCCCCATCCCACATTAAAGATCAAAAAAAAAAATCAAGATTGGACAAAATGAATTGTAGATTTTTACCAACCAACATCATCTCATATTCCAATGTTATTTTTAACTGGAACAAATATAGGTCATTCTTTATAACCTACTGCTAGTAGTTGTTTATAAATATCTGCTTGCTGCAGTAAACACTGGTCATTGAAATATTGATTTGCAGTAACTACTTGGCACTAGTTTAATATACTTGTAAAGTTTAATGGAAGTGCTTCTGATGTACATACAAGCACTTAAAACATCAGACTTTTAAAACTTAGTTTTGGGGGTTTTAATATCTATAGTTACAGTTTTCACAAGCATTGCTGAAAGCGTTAAATCTCTTCAGAAGTTGAGAGGCTCCCGTCTCAGCATATCCAAATTTCTCAACAATTACAGAATAGCTAATTTAACATTCTTGCTCCCTGTGCCGAGACAGCACAGTACCAAAATTTAGCTATAAAAAGAGGCATTTTTGGTCAGACTGACCCCCAGCTGTCCCTTAACAGAAAAGCAACACAGCTCAAACCTGTCTCCTTCCTCCAGAAAAAGACACCTAAGGCCACAAATTTACATTTGCCAGAATGTCAGGTGTTTCTCTGTTTGTGGCAACTGTGTACATGCCCACTTAGAGAAATACAGTATGAAAGCCCCACCACCACCTTTAAGGATAAACCACCTCAGAAGCCAGTTTAGGCAGTAGTGCGTATGGAACCACATTACATCGAAACAGTGTGTTAAAGCCATTCCAGCTAGTTAACTAGTTTCTTTCTAACAATGTTTAATCAAAATTCCTAACTGCAGGAAAGGAAAAAAAAAATCTTCACGTAGAGAGAAGCAAAAAGATGCAAAGATAACCACCACAACGACCCAATAGCAAAAACTCCTGTTTAAAGGTTTTCTTATGCTAAAAAAGGCACGCAACCCCTTGTGAACTAGAGACAAAAGCTAGCGGTACTACAGCAATAAACCCAGAAGAAAAAGCCTACCAGAATTACCCAATTGCCTACCAGGAAGGAACAATGAAGTAGACAGGCTGCTCTTGCTCTGTTTTGTTTGCAGGGAAGTGGTCAAAATTTAATAGTCAAATTTAGCCACATTAAGAAACATTTAACAAAAGCTACCCCAAGAAACCAGAACAAAACCTGACCTTTGGGTCAAAAGGCCACAGACAGGCCTTTCCATAGCATGTAGCTGAGTGAGTTCAGAGATTGGCAATGAAAGGAAAAAAGCTTTAGACATGTGATGGGAACAAGCTTTGGGATTTATCGAACAGTCACACCAAGCTTTTCCAGCACACGCACTCCCTTTTCTTGGTATTCTTGTCGGGTCATCCAGAAGTTGTCTTTGTCTTTCATGATGTCTGCTAGAACCGCGCCACCCAAAAACACCATGTGCTTTCGACGAGGTGGATCTTCAATTCGGATCTTAAATT
>VZTL01012570.1:0-61832 GCA_013400535.1 Scopus umbretta
CCAACCTTTATGATTCTATGAACCATCTTCTATAAAGTGTCTCCTTTCGAGCTTTTCAACCATTTATAACCAAGGGTCATGCCCACATTACACAATACTTTTGCAGAGTTCTTTTCAGGTCTTGAATCACAGTTTTTGTTTCTTCCATTTATCAACCTCAACCATTGTAGTAGTTTTCCTATCTTACTATAAAAACAAGTCAAATGCTCCGCTAAAACATGCTTCCAGTACCTCTTACTGAACTCAATTACACAATGCAATTGTTCCAGCACAAGTAAATCAAACCCAAGAATATACAACTCCCTGTTCACGCCAAAAATATTCCTCCTTTCCTATATTAATTCAACTTTTCAGTACTATGAATGTGTCTGTGCTTCTGCACATGAACCAACTGGGAAGAAGAGAACAGCAATAGCCTACCAGAAACAGTGTGTATATTTACTAGGGAAGAACTTTATCTTGCATCTTTGTGCAAATGCTCCTACAGAAGAAAACACACCAGGCCTCTTTGGCACACAGAGTTAAGAAAACTACTTCCACAGGAACTGCCCAGTTGGGATGACAGAGACTCGTACTCAGAAACTTTCAAGCAAGACTAACTCCAATACATGAAACAGGACTTTGCCTGATTTGCTCAGAGAAATGCGAGCTGATAAACATGCTATTTTTTCTGAAGACCGAGAAAGTGAAATGTTTTCTGCTTTAAATATTGTTACAGGAAGCAAACAAGTTATAAATGCACTCTACTAGGAAACAATATTAGAATCATACAAATAAAGGATGCTGCCAAACAGCTGAGACTTCAATCCTTCTCCATGTTCATAACTAATAGAACTCGTAGTCTACTTTTGGTGCTAGGGTAGAACAACAGGAATAAGGCAGAAGCACATCAAGGACAGGAGTGACACAGCAGCATATGCTCTAGGAAATTTTTCCTGCTTTCTCCCCCACACCCTCAGGCCACACAACTTCTCCTGCCAAAAGACAAAGGGTTTAAAAAAACAAAAAGACAGGAACTTAACAACCCCTAAAGTGTGTTCTCCTCTAGAATTCAGAGACAAAAGACTGGTATGCAAAGCAGAACTTGGCAAATTGATGATTTTGCCAACTGGTGAAAACCAAGTTCACACAGCCCTTGCTTTCCACCTTAGAACAGTACTAAAGCATGCTCTTGATTTATATGTACTCATAAAATCTTTCAACCTTTCAGCAGTTGCATATTACAGCCTGTACGAGATGAACTGAAATTCGGCTATTAATTTCTCTGTAGCACCCAAAGTAAAGTTTGCATCTTAAACTATACTATCCTTTCTCACAGTATCGTAGAAAGCTGAAAGCACCAATTGCATTTAGCTAATAATAAATAGTGAGATATGCTTATGACAGTTGCCTCCCCATAAAAAGGATTTTGGCAGAGAAAAAAGGTGCCGTAAGAGAAATGTAACTAATAACCAGTAATCCTCACAAGGACACAACCAGAATTCATCAAGAATCCTTGCTAATTGCAGCAGTAATGTGAGAGTATCAACCTCACAGGGGTCAAGTACTTGACCTGGTGTGCTGCAGATAGGAACCAAGTTTTCTTGCTTCTCCAGAAATGGAAGAGGCGACTCCCCTGCTTGCTTTTACACAAAATCATCATTATTCTGTATCTCTCCAGTTCCCACAAACTGGAAGTGAGAGCTGAAAAGAAGGTCCGAGACATGGTTCTACATCATGGAAGCAGGATTTTGCCTGCAGCATCCCAAATTATTCCCAATCATTAGATGTTATTAAAACCACGTTCTGTGAGGCCACTGGGATTTCACCACAGCAGTTCCTTGGTATACTTTGCAAACAGAGGGAAACATAACATAACTTTGAGGACTGCGATGTCATGCAGTTTCAGGCAGAGAATGACAATATTTTGCTGGTAGTGCTTTTTAATCTGTGGTGAATACCCAATAGTCTCACCATTGATGCGATACTACTATCATAAAGATTGTGCCACCATCAATTATAAAATGCAGCATCTCGGTGGGTGCAAATAAACAAGCAACAGTGAACTATTACACAAAGTCTTACCAATCCTCTCCCTTTGCAGTAAGGCTGTACTTTCTCAGCTTTTCTGTAATCTTTAACAGCCAAGAAGACTGGAACTAAGGGGACAATTCTACAGAATAACTAACACAATTAGGAGTATATTCAAACTTGCGTATACAGGCCAATTCGGTCCAGGTCTGCATTCAGAGTAACAGCTAGCGCAGGCACAGCAGTACATGCAAACAGCAAGGCTATGCTCTTCCTCTTACATGACTGATTATCGGGTAAGGGTTTTTCTTTCTTCCCTCAAGCTCCACTTCGCCATCTAATCTTGCTGGCACGCAAGGATTCGATCTAATCAGCTGTGAAGCTGCTGCACAAAGTCACAGTAGGAATGTTCAACAAGCTGTTCCTCCCACACTCACCAACAACAGGGACCCCCAATTCTAAGTAACACACTCCCTTATATACACTCCTCTCGGGGTCATGCATACAGCAGCTGGTAAAGAGCTTTAATCTCATTGTCCAAGTAGCCCATTAATGCTTAAGAGGAGTTACAAGAATGAAGTCATCCTTGAAATTGAGACATAAGTACTATAAACATTTTCTGTGCCTATTTACAAAGGGAGGAACAAGACGACCTGACAATAACCATCCTGGAGAATATGGGGGTATTAGACGCTGCAGCTGCACCTCAAACCATTCTGAAGTATCTACATTTATGTCTCCTTACAGCGCAACTGTGGGAAAATTCATGAGGCCAAGGGTGCAATATTAAATAAATGTAGTGTGAAATAATGCCCACAGCTAGCACTGAAACCCATGTAAATTATAGTCCATTAATAGGGATCACAATCTAGATCTATTAAATACACTTAAAAATACAATATTTAGGCAAAGTACAGGATATAAAAGTAACTCATTATATATGAAAGGCTAGCTACCAAGTAAACTCTTGAAATTCATACATCTCTTGAGGGTAGTTGGCAGGCCTGTAAGAGGGATTAACAAGCACAGAAAGAACTTGCAAACTTCAGAGCTTGAGGTCATTTTTGGAGAGAGGCTAGGAGGAAACTACTATTGGTATACTGTTTCAAAAACATGAATTAAAATGAAAATTGAAGTTTTTTTTCTGAAGCACTTGTTACTATGTTTGAAGGGTGGGATACTATGGGCTTGAGAGAAGTAACTCCTACCCTGCAGGAACCACTTGTGTCCAGACTCTATTCCACAGCAATGGGGTAGCTGGTCATTTTTACCGAGAGAAACCTTCTTGCTTTAACTATGGAATAGAGAACATATGCATGACCAGCTACCATGAGACAGCTGGCACACCACACCAAAACCACCTTTTTGCATGCCCACACACATTCATGCAAAAAACTAAATCAGGACAAATACAAGTAATTCATGTTGCAAGGCAGGAGTCTGGCTAGCACTTTATGGATTCTCAGTTTCCAAAGAAAGAGGTTATATTAGTGTTCATGTTACAGAAGTCTTCATGCACAAAATGCTTTCTTTTGTTTTCAGTAGTCCACTGAAATTCAAATATGGATTTTAACAAAAAAGCCTGTAAAAGTAAGTAAACTCCTATCACTTACTTGGCTTAGAGTTAATGACAACATTTTCAGCAGAGTGCTGTGGTGGAAACCTGCAGTTCTCTCCTTGGCCCTCACTGCTGCCATACTCTATGACTTCCACTTGTCCCAGCGGTACGCTCCACTTCAATAAATACCTCTGGCCAGTTGTCACGGTGCCACTGCTTTCGTAGGAAGAGCTGGAAGATGCACAAATTATTGCTGTGACAAGCAACTATGTTTCATGGTATCCTATTTATTCTTTTAGCTTCCACAATCTGCTGTTTATCAGTCTGAGTACCATGCACAACTTTAAACAAATACATGCATCAGGCTAACTTTTGTGACTGACCTTTCCTGTGAGCGCAAACAGCAGCTATGCAGGTGCAGATAATCTTGTTTACAAACAGCATAGGACTGCCAACAACAGTCCCTACATTTCTATAACAAAACATAAATGACCGTCTTTTAAGATCAACATGCATTTTGACATCCTTATACAAGTGCTTAGGGTGATACCGTGGCTCCATCTTTTCCTATTTCTTTTAGATTGTGCTGTCTTTCAGGACAGCACTTGAAACAACACTAAAAAGAAGTAACTGCTACGTTTAGGGAAATATGGATGATGGGACCTTTGAATGAGTACTAGCAGCAGGAAGGGGAACATAACCTCCCAGGGGCTGACAAGCTAACATTTCTGCTGAGCCCTGCAGCCCAGGATGTTCTTTACAGCAACTGCTGTGGCTTCTGAGAGCAATCCCATGTGAGCTGCTGTTGCTAAAGGAAGGTGTATCACAACAGCCATTTCAGAGAAAACAGCACACTGAGGAAGCTCACTTGGAATAGAAATGGCAGTAATACTCCTTTTCCTTTCTTTCCTTCATTCCCTTATTCACATTCAAGCACATACACACTTACTACAAAGGACAGAAGAGATGATTAAATTAATAAAAAAGCATTTACTT
This sequence comes from Scopus umbretta, assembly GCA_013400535.1. Lineage (NCBI taxonomy): Eukaryota > Metazoa > Chordata > Aves > Pelecaniformes > Scopidae > Scopus > Scopus umbretta. The sequence goes on from VZTL01012570.1 coordinate 4,565, forward strand.
CACAGAAAACATGACTGAAAGAGAAGTTAAATGCTTGGGAGAAATGAGGAAAAAATATTTATTGTGAACAGTACCTTAATGCTGATGTTCAGCTACTGAGCTACCTATTCACAACACAGCCATACTTTTGTTTCACTCAAGAGGCAAGTATGAACAAAAACCACAAGTGCCATAACTTAAGTAAATATTTATAAGCTCTTGATCTAGTTCAGAAGAAAGAAAACAAGACAAGGCAGGACACAGCTGTTCAGTCACTAGGAGTAACATCCACCCTGTCCAACACTCCTGCTACTTAGAAGTTAGGTCTCCATTAGAGATGGTCATCTAGACTACATGTGAGGTAGGACCTTCTGAGGGTCATGTACTCTGTAGAAATACTGACAGCTATACAAAATTGGTCTGGAATGAACGGTCCCCAGGATCCTGGAACATCCGACTTTTTCTGTAAAACTTGGACAAAAGGTGGTTAAGAAAAGTGAGCTGATACATACTGTGAAGCTAAGGGTCAAGTTTCTGAAGAAATCTACAGCTCCAAGGTAAAGCTGCAGGCACGTGCCTTGAAAATCACTGCTGCAACAGAAACCTAGCTTAGGTAAGATGCCTAACTTCTATACAGCTAAAATGAAGAGAAATAAAGCTCATCCTATGCGAGCCCAATGGGCAAGCTGTACATTCTGTAAGCATACACCTATTTTGAACCAAAAATTCTGGAATAGATACAGATGTCATGCATGAAATCAGGCAGTTGATTTCCTTCAGTCCGTAACTATATTTTGCATGACAAAGGTAGTTCCTTCTGCACTAAAAATCTAAGAGCAGTCCATGAATTAAAGAAGGAATGCTGAATCCACACACACAGCTTGCAGGTGGACCCACCTCCAACTGAACACTCCAAGGAAGTCACAAACCCTTTTTTTGCTAGTGAATAAAGCTAGAAATGAATTCAACTATTCTAAAACCCCACTTTTATATAAATAAGTGGGTTGGAAAGCAAACCTTAACTGCTAGTGAAAACCATAATTAAACTTTTTCAGAGTTAGCAAACCCCCATGCATGCCCAATTAACATCCCAAAGGAGGTTGCTCAGAACCAGTTAATGCCCAGGGGAACAACAGTGCTGTTAGTGATAACCGGAACTGTTGACTTAATAAGGAACTCAGAGACTTGGCATAATCATGAACTTTTCACGTGGGAAATGAAAACAGCCTGCATGTTACCACTTCAGGGACAATTACAAAAAAATCCAAGACAACGATGTCATAGAAAAGATAAAATGGTTAAAAGCAATTTTCTCCCAAACAATCTTAAGAAAATATCCAGGTGTTACTATAGAAATTAATAAATTGTAAAGGAGTAAAAAGTTGCAATTTGTAGGATAATTGGACATAAGCTTGTGCATTTTCTGAAGTGTAGTTATTACATGGCACTTCTCACTAACATGAGACCAAGCATTCACATGATTACAAAAATATGTACTGTATTCATACTTCTGTAATTAACTAAGATATCAACTTATATTATGCTTAAGAAAAGCTGTTCTTGGAAGATTTTAATGGTCCACATTTTCTCTGCCAGAATGTACTATCACATAAAGTAATTTATGATACAACCAACATTTGAATATGAGTGTGACCTTGGCACACACAGAGGTATAGTAACTACCAGTTACAGCCAACTAAAACACAGAAGGCACTAAGAAAAAATGCTTTCTTCAAAGCATCTCAGCTTTAATTCGGTCTCAGAGATAAAAACCCTTCCACAGCTGGAACTTTGTTAGTGAGTTCCATTTTTTTTCCTGGCTACATGCATTAGCTTTGTGTTTGTTTTTTTTTAAATTTGCAACTTGTGTCAAGTTACAGGTTTGTGTGTGTGACAGTATAAATTTAAGGAAAAAGAGAAAAAAAAAAATCCTACCTTGGCATGCCTGCACTCCACTAAAGATTAACACACAGCAACAACTAGATGCTAAAGAGCATTTCTACCTGTAATCTCCAACTGGTATAATTTTCTTACAAATTTACTCTGGAACTTCCAAACATCAGTAGGCAATTTAGAGGACTGTAAGAAAGCTAGTTATCCATTTATCATGACTACTGCTAGAAATCATTAGCCATAGTAAAAACAATTAAGAAAAAATTCACTAAGTGTCATTTACTCCAGCTGAAGCTTGAATGGTCATTTAAAAAAATATGAATCGCACCTTACCGAATATTTACTGTTGCACACATCAGCACATCATTTAACATGAAAAGTCGACGTTCTTTGGTTTTGATAATTTCTCCTTTGTCATTGTAAACCGTCTCAACCATATCATCAGTCCGTACAAGGTATCTGTTTCCACTGCTGAGTAGCTAGATTACAAAAACAATTAACATCGTATATTGTACATGGTACATCTAACATCCCGTGCAAAAAAAATAGAAGAAAATACAATGGATTATCACTTGCCACCTTAGGACAAGTGTTCACACGTGGATTTGCCAAGTGAATTAAGCCTCTTTACTGATTTGCTTTTCATTTAGAGAAACAGTAACTTCTGCTGCCGGCAATATGGCCTGCAGGGGTTTTCGGTCTTAATATGGAATGGAATTGCTCTGAAAGTCTTCCACGCTAGTAAAGGTCCCCTAGCGACAAATATCATAGCTTCCAGTTTCTGTTGTTTCCTTCCCTCATCCCTTCTTTCACAGCCCATTTAAGTGCTATGCGCAGCCCCAGCTGTCCCAAAGGGGGAAGTCGGGGTGGGAGGAGGAAGAGCGCTCCTGCCTGCTCTGTCCACCTGGGCTCACCGAGCTAGCTGAGGAGTGTGGCTGGCAGGTTTCCACAGGCTGCTAAGAAGACATGTACAAAGGATGCATGGCATGTAAATTGCTTCTGCTGTTTGCCTTCAAGGGCTGAGGATCAGCACTGTGTGCAAGCGTGAACTGATTCCTCACAGGTCAAATACACCTCCATAGTAGCCAAGAGAACAACATGGTCTGCAACTCGCCCATTTCCTATCCATCCACCTCCTTCTCCACCTGTTTCACCCTGCCTGGCATTGTTCCAAAACTATTAAGGCACAAGGCAGAGAGGTCCGTACGTAATTTGGGGTGACTATCCAGGTATATCTCAATTTCTCCCCCCGGTGCACAACATACAAGATTTTACAGTTTATATAGACTAACGAAAGGAAGTCTGTACCACCTCTTGAAACACACTTTGTGCCTTGAAGTCCTTCAACCATTTGTAGATGATTAGCAGCTGCTTCAAGAAGCAGGAATATGAAAACTAGAAAGTGAAATGTCTGAATCCATCTTCTAATGCACTTAGAATGGAAAAGCTGTCCCAGTATGACAATAAATTCAGTATCCCATGTTTAATAAATAGCCTAAAACAAGTGTGTTCTGGTTGACTACTTTCTTTCCTGAAAACTATGTTTATATGCATCACAAACAAAAATATGCCTTCAGCATGTCCCCATTACTCCATCCCAGAATGAGTCCAGTATAATCATCTGTAACTTAATGAAAGCAATAACTGAAGTATTTATGCCCCACCTCATGGGAAAGGAGGAAACATGTATGATGCAAGTAAGACATGCATACATATAACCACACTACAGATAGCTACTGACAAACTCAGATGAAAATGATTGTTACCTCCTTCCTACTGAATGTCTTCTACAGGTCTTTAAAGACGTTTCTATTGAATGACCCAAATACATGAATGAAATAGACTGGGATGTTCCTTAAAAAAAGGAAGATGTTGGACACGTTCACTAGCATATCTTGAACAGCTCCATAGTCAGAAGCACTGCAGTGTAAGGAACTGGTTCCTTTCTTTATACAGGAGCAATTCCTCGTTTCCAGAACAAATTAAAAATTCAATTTTGAATTTATCAGAAGATGTGCATGAAACTTCACTAGAGGACAAAGAAACAGCTTTATCTATACACTGCCAAAGAACATTAATACTGCTGCTGCTATTTCAGCATGTCACCCGCTCCAGCACACAGTGGTTTAACCAGTGAGCCTATTTAGTCCTGGAGGTAGCTCACATCTCATGCCTACCACCAGAACGACCCCACAGAAAAACGTCAGGCGTCTCTTTGGTGTCTGTTCTAAAGATTGCGCAAGGCCCAGAAACTAATAATATGCTATACTACTTCCATCACACATTCTTACTTCCTAACCTTGTTCAGATAACGTTCATTCATTGCTTTTGCTATTTGTTTTATTTCACAGCGCTGATCTGCATCCCTTTTCCTTTCATTCAACTTCTCTGCCAGCGTTTCAAGTTCTGTAAGAGCCATCTGTAGAGGTAATCTGTCAGGATGTCCTTTATTAGTGTTCTTCAACATATCCTGAGGGGAAGTGATAAAACAAACAAACAAAAAAATTTAAAAAATCAAATTTAATTTCAAAATCAAGTTCAAAAGATTACAGGATGTAATGTTATTGCTACATTCTTTACCCAAGTACTACTAAAGACAAGACCAATGAACACCTAATGAATGTTCAGACAGCACATCACTTTTTTATTTTCCTGAATACCTTAATAGTTCTTAAAAAAAGATACTGCACAGGGTCACATACTGCTTATTTACAGCAAGAAACTACAGCAAAGAAACTTGAAAATAAGTGTAAAATATGCACATGTAAAGGTAAACTAAAAAATCCACATAACATTAAGCACAATTTGAAAATCAATATTATAACATGTAAACAATGATTTAAACTTTTCTGATATTTACTATCGTAATAATATTGTATTATCTTTATTACTGTTATTATTCCTTACTAAAACACTGACAGCATGCTTATCCCAAAGTAGGGGACATTACTCCATGGATGTTTCAAGAGCCTCTAAAAATCTTTCCCTTTTGTAGGCATGCAGTGGAACAATTTGAATGAAGTTTTTGCTTCTTTCCCACAGCACTTAAAAATCCCTACATATTCACTACAGCTTCCTGCTGCAATAAACTCCATTTCTTCTGCTAACTCAAAAACTCTTGCCATGACTAGCTACCCGCGTGCTCCCCCCATGACTACCTCTGCTCTGTCTCCCTCAGTAGTTCCTGGACCTGCATCCCGAAGCCTGTCCTCCTCTGTGGCACCTGCAAAACACAGCTAACTCGTAGCGCTCCCTGGGATAGACCTGACACGGTCTGGAAAGAGTTACAAACAGCGTAAGTTGGCCTGGAGCAGGTCTGTGCTGGGGAACTGTGCTCTTCCTACAGCTCGACTCCCTGTGAGAAGAGACCCCAGGACTCCCTGTCAAATCCTCAGATTCCATGGGAAGGCAAACAAGACGCTGCAGGTCAGAAGGAAGCTGCAACACACTTCTAGCAGGTCCTGTAAGCCAAGTAGTCAGGGAGAGAGCGTGCTTGTGTTCCACATCCCACATATATTCTAAACTATCCAAGGCATGAATTACATCCTCTTCTATTTTTCTTAAACGGAAATGAATGCCACAAAGTTCCTAGTGGTTTTGAAGTGTTATTAGCTAACAAACCAAAATGAACAAGTAGCACATTCGAATGACAGCTTTACTGCAAAGTGACTTACAAGCTAAATCTAACCTAGCAAGCAATCTAGAGTAAATCTAGTTTACTAAGATTTTCCTGCAGTTTATTTACTGCCTGTCCCTGCAATTAGACTATGAGATCACCATGAAATTTTTTCTTTGTTATTTCCCCATGATCCAGTGGTCACTTCCACTGCAGCATGCTCCTCCAGCAGAAGACAGCTACCACACAATCCCACAAGCAAACCACGTAAGAAGGCAACAAGGCAACCCTTTGGTAAACATTATTTACCTGCAATAACAGAATGAACTGTGGAAAGCGCTGGATAGGTTTCATCATTAAACCATACAGTGTAATTCGATCAGGGCTTGACTCCTGGCACTGCTGCAATGCAAGAAAGACACTGTTTACTACCATGAGCATACTTCCATCAGTTACAGAATGAAAGGGAAACATTTCCTAAAAATTCTTCCACATCATTTACATTATAGTGACAGTGGTAAAGATTCCATTTACTGTAAAGATTTCATTTAAAAATATTAAATATTTTAAAAAAATATCACTATTCAAATGACAGCATGTCACTGAACTGAAATCTCCTCCTTAAATAAGCACAGCTGGGAAAAAAAACAGACCAGCAGTGCAGCACCTAGGTATATATTGATAAAGCACATTCATGCTTTTTACATAAGTAGTGCACTGAAACATCTGCTTAACTTCAAGCACAACAAAGGGAATGGACTTGTTCAAGGTCTTATATTTGAAAAATGTAAGTGATCTGTTGATTTATAGTCTGTGATTTACTATTGCTGCTCTGTTTCTTGGGGCTAAGAGACTATAAATCTCTAACTACTTCAGTGTTTTTAGGAGGAAATCTAAGGAAAACATTATAATCTCAGTGCTATGCAAACAAAAAGATATTTTCAATTTCTTATTAAAAGAAACTAAGGAAAATAACATTGATTTATGTTTGGAAAGACAAATATAAGAATCCATTATTTATCGGGACTGGCAGATAAAACCAGACAAATTTCATCTCCATGTGCAGAAAAGCCCTGTTTGTATGACATTTTAGCATTTGGAACTATTTTGGCCAGAATTTTATTTAACAAGATGTACTCAATATTAAAAACAAAGGAAACCCAAACAATATTAAACTGGTGTTGTGCTTAAATTGCTATTTATTGCTACAACTATCAGCTTCACAAGAATTGGTTTCCATACTTATCTCCACAAACATTTTTTTTTGCCCAAACAGCAGCGGTGAAGATTCTGGTCTTCACTGCTGGCGGGCAAACAAAAAAAGGAAGGTATAGAAACATCTTCTGTCCTCAGAGTTTGGCTGTGAGTCCCCAGCTCTGAGCAGTACAGTGCCAGCAATGACAAGCAGTGATGAGAGGTGTAAGTTATGCCTCTATTGGAACAATGTGATTTTAACAGCATGAGGTATGAACTGACTATATGCTCACTAGAGGGTTTGATCTTTGTGGTACCTAAGGCTTCCAGAATATAATCCTGCGTAGTGCTGGCCACACTCCAAAAAGTTGTTAGTTAATTTTAAGATGTGAAGACAGATTAGGAATCAGCCCCCCCCCACCCCGCTGCCACCCTCCTCTAGGCAAGGTAAGAGCTCCACTATTCAGTTTGCCTGGGGCACCCAATTTCAGTGTTTGGTGGACCACTGCAACAGACCTGACATGGTGACGGCTCTGAGAGGCACAACTCAATCCTGGACTCTGGGGGAATGGGACATGCAGAGCTTCTGGGCTCTCAGCAGTGTCACAGACAGCCTAAAAGCCTTGCAATGGATTTTATGTATCCCTATCCATATGGTTTCACAGCACTCTACTGCATGTACCAGGCTCTCAATACACATGATCGGAAGCATCATATTCATCAGGGTAGTATGCATTCTGCACAAAAATTTTCAATTTCAATCCCAAATTGGAAATACGATTTTCAAAATACTAGGAAATTGTTGCAGAATGGAAATCTAGTTACACTACTCTACACAATACAATAAAGAAGTTAGAAGTAAAACAAATCCCAAATAAGAAGAGGCCTCAGATGGTGAGCTGTTATTTGAAGCTCACCTACTATGAATGAATCCCAATGTTTTGCCAAGTAAAGTCACGCAAACACCAATAAACCGATCTGAACAACAAACCCACTCTGCACTTCAAAATACATCCCAGATCTAACACCATGTTATTATCCTGAAAATACAGTAGTGGATTCTCTAGGGATTTTTTGTGCCAAACCCATAAAACATAAAACCAAAGTCCTTAAAACAGTCACACAATATACAGTATCAGCCGTTAAATTTCCTCCTAACTTGTAGTTTATACTGTCTTATTTATATCGTATGCCCAGCTGTTTTAAGATTGAACAAACTCACCTTTAAGAAGTCTAAAAACGCAGGTTTGGTAGCACATGTTTTCTTGAGAATCCCAACTGCAGTACTGAAGTTGTTTACATATTCGCTGTATGCATCCAATACCATAGATTTAGAAAACTGAAAACATAACATAAAAGGGTAAACCTTAACTATAAATACAAAAGATCCCTGAAAGTGTAACTATCTAAACCTGGGACTGTCAAGGACTTGCATTGCTCACAGCTAAGGGCTTTGCTTCACCTAGAGCTGGATCTACAGAAATACTGGTGATGCCCAAAATAACCTTTCTGCGGTAACCTACAGATGGAACAGCTGTGAATTACAAAATGTAGATTTACAGAAATAGCTTCATCTTAGCTATGACACTAGGGCAGAGCCTAGGAGCTATGGGCAATCAAAGGTCATCCACTGAGATTCAGAGCATCTGCTGGGATCCCCTGATCATCTCATTGCTGCCTATCTTCCAGATTTGGTGAACCAGTGAAGTCCCAAGGCCTTCAAGCCCCATCTTCTGCTGGAAAGGGTTTATCAGGAAAGCAGAAAGATTGTGCGGCCTGCAACCAGCCATGTGAAGGGTAAGATTGCTGCCCATTGCCTACTTAGTAATTTTAGCCCTCTCTTCTGCAGAGCTGGTTTCACTAACGCTACCTAACTTGCTTCAGTCAAAACAAGACAGGTTTGCTTTAAACAGCAAATCTTTAGTAACCCTTTCATTTTGACTGAAATGGGGTCAAAGCAGGCAGAGACACAGATTCCAGCTCTCTTACAGAAGGCATGAAAAGGTGGTGATTTCCAGCAGCTGGGTGACAACAAAAAGTACTCAAACCAGTAGGTAGGCAGACTTTTCCATCCACACACTCGTGGTGGGAACAATCTCTTTCTATCAACCAAGGCCACTTCTTATTTTTCCCTAATTTAAAGCAGTGGCTAGTTCAGTCCTTTACCGGACAGACTTCCATTAAGGGTGGGATGGTGTTTTACAAATACTCTTTAACTGTGCCCCACGCTCAGTACAAATCACAGAATTCAGGACACCACCTACTGTGTTTTTTTCCTACTCCCAACAAACATACTATCTATGACTACCTACTTTTTAAGAGATGCTGAACCTCAGTCTCACCTTAATTTTGGTGGGTTTGTGAATCTCTGTCTCCTCAGAAAAAGAAACTGTTTACTTACATGTCCAACTGCTTGATCAAAGCCTGAAAATTTTGCCCACAATCTTTTCACATCTGCCAGCCAAGCTGAAGACGTGTCAGTGTTAGTTTCCTTACCGGGACATACGTACATACCCTAACAGCTGCCACAGGCATCGGAGAATACGGGAATCATAGAATCATAGAATGGTTTGGGTTGGAAAGGACCTTTACAGGTCATCTAGTCCAATCTCGCTGCAATGAGCAGGGACGTCTTCAACTACATCAGGTTGCTCAGAGCCCCATCCAACCTGACCTGGAATGTTTTCAGGGATGGGGCACCTACCACCTCTCTGGGCAATCTGTTCCAGTGTTTCACCACCCTCCCTGTAAAAAATTTCTTCCTTCTATCTAGTCTAAATCTACCCTCTTTTAATTTAAGACCATTACCACTTGTCCTATCACTACAGGCCCTGCTAAAAAGTTTGTCCCTGTCTTTATAAAGTAGCCAAGTTAGACAAAGAAATATGGAGATGGAGTAACAAGCCTAAAATAAAAACAGATTATCTGTTCAGATGCATTTGCTTACTGAAGCAACAAAGACATCTCCAATCATTTCAACAGAGTCCCATTCAGATACACGACTCGCCAGTGCAATCTGGAACATTGAATGGCACTGAAGAATTTCCTTAATACGATAAAAGACCATTTTGAGTTTTCTTTCACTCAATAATTTTGGTTCCATATCTGAAAGGGGCTTCTCATATTGCTGTGGGGAGAAAAAAAAAATACAAAAATAGATTTAAATAAACAAAAAAATGCATCTCCTACAAGCAGAAAAAAACCCAACTTATGTAACACTATACACACAAAATTTCTAAACATTTGGCATGAAGCATCTGTAGCAAAATCTATGTGAGTCATACTACAGATTCTTTAAGGCTTTGACTATTTTTCAAATTTCAGAATTATGAAATGCAAAGATATTAAGGTACCTCCAGGATTCTTTTGAGAGCATCCACGTAATTCTTCTCACTGTCAACTACAGAGCCCAAAATATACCTTCTCACAACCTGTTAAGAAACAAAATTTTGTCTGAAGCTCTAACCAGGTAACACATTCATCATAGATGGGAATGCTGATGTTAAAGTTCTCACATTAAAAAACCACAAGAAACACAAAGCAATTTCAATACTGGAACTGTAATCAAGTAATACTGTACCCCTTCAAAGTAATTAAATTTACTATTACTCTGAAATTGTTTATTTTAAAGAACACAACAGTTGTTGTATCTATGTCTATAACCTTTGCTGACTGTTGCAATTCCAAGATTTACTTTTGAAACTGGTCTTTTAATTTTAGATGTATAAATTTAGGCATTAATATAAATAATAAAGGGTATACATGATGTTGGCTACTTCAGCGAATTGCTACAACAAAATAGGTAACCAGTTTTCAAAATCAGTCTTCAAGATTAATTTTCTTTTTTTAATATGTTTTATAAATTTATTAGGAGTAACCTGAAGAACAAACAGGCAAATATTAATTGCCTTTTTAAGGTAAGGCCATATAAACTGTACCACTGAGAAAGTATCTGAGTAAGTCAGCTTTCTTTTTTTGCAATTACCACACATAAGTGAAAACCTCAACTCATCTATATTCATACCAACTGACAGGAGTTGCAAAAGCTTCAGGAAATACTACCGTATTCCATGTTTACAAACTACAGGCTATTTATCAGCTGAAATGCACATTCTATGCACATGCACGTGATATGACAGGAAGGACTGGAGAACCTACTTGGTTTAAAATTCAAACTTCTTACTGTTATTGATTAGATTTCTTTCTGGTTTTAAGGATTTATTTTCACCCAAATCCACTTCCTAATTCATCTAATTCCAGGGCTTTCAAAAGCAGGACTCTGAGGGAGAAGATAGCATAAAGGCAGGATCAAACCACTCCCCACAACTACAAGGGAAGGCAAAACTGCTTTTTTTGCTATTTTAAGCCAGCCTAAATGACCATGAAACTCAAATCTCAGACTTGCTACTCTGTGCTCCTGATCCCCACAGCCTCCTGCCTCTTCCACCACGGCTGCCTTTAATTCTCCACACTTGTATTTTGCATTATTGAGTTAAGTGCAGGTTATGCAAGGATCTTCTTCCAAGTACTGACTTTTCAAAGGAAGAATTCAAAATTATCTGAGGCCTTGCTTAAAGGTATGTATGGTAAAATTAGTTGTATCTAATTTGTGTTTAGAATGGATTTAGCAGTGTCTTATTTGGTGTGATGTATCAGCTGCTCTGGTAAACTATACTAACTACTTTTAGTCACAGTTCATTCTTCTCAAAAGAATAAACATCTGTAGAAATTTTTTTTTTCAGGCTCTATAATACACAAAATAGATACTTAATAGTGCCTACACATTATTGCAATAGATACGCACAACTTACGAGAGGCCCGCATGCAAGTCGTACATTTATATTCACAGTTTTGCCAGTAACAGTAGTACACAGACATGAACAACTCACCGTAAGTATTCAGGTCCCAGCACTAAAACAAAGCAAAAGCTATCACGACTGAGACCCAACGAGGGACATAGTATTTAAACAGGCACCGGATTTTAAACAAAAGCTATCATGCCACCTGCTGTTTAAAACAAGCACATTCATAAAGTCCACCTGTTCCTGGCAGAACAGTCCAGGTTGGAAGGGGCTTCTGGCCTTCACCCTCTCCAGCTGGGATGCCCAGGGCTGCTGTGCAGTCTGCCAGCCCCCAGCCTGTGCCTGGGCACAGGGTCACCCTGTGCCAGAGCCAGGACTTGCGTTGGCCTCTCTTGAGCTGCTTGAGTTTTTCTGTTAACCTCAGCCCATTAAAGCCATGCTGACCAGCAGCTCCATGCTCCCACACACAGCCTGCTGCACCCTTCCAAGTTGGTATCGCCTCCAAATGTGCACTGCAGCTGGTATCCAGATCGTTTATAAAGGCATTAAACACCACAGGTCCCGTATCTGCTCCTGAGGGACACCATTAACACCTGCCACCCACGTGACTTTGTATCATGGACTACAACCTTCTGAGCATGGTGTCCTTACTTGTTTTCCACCCACCTTCTAGTCCACCCATACAAATGATATCTTACCTATACAGCTACACGGATACTTTAGGAGACTATTGAAAGCCTTCCTAAAGCAGAGGTAAACTCTGCTCTCCTCTGTCCACAAGCCAGTCATCTCAAAAGGACTCAGGCTGGTCAGCCACAAAAGAACTCTGGTCCATCTACGCTGACTGTTCCCAATCACCCTCCTGTCCTTCTGAACCCAGAAATAGCTCCCAGGAGCATTTGCTCCATCACCTTCGCAGGGACCAAGGTGAAGCCAGCCTGGATCCTCTTATTTGCTCTTCTTGAGGAAGACAGCGTGACATTTACTTTTTTCCAGTCTTCTGATCACTGTAATCTTAGACAACAGAGACAGGCCTTACCTTCAGCACCCTTAAATCCTTCCCATCTGGTCCCACGGACACCTGTATGTCTGACTGGCCTCAGCACCCCGTAACTGCAGGTAGTGCTTCACCCCAGCAGGACCTGCCTCTAGCCTCAGGGACTTTGGAGGCCTGAGGCCATATCTCACCAAGTAAAAGCTGAGGCAAGGTGGCATCGAGTACCTCAGTCTTTTCAGTACCCTTTGTCACTAGGTCCCTGCCCCATTGAGCAGCAGACCCATATTTTTCTTAGCCTTCCTTTTGCTGTCAAGGCACATAGAAGAAACCTTTCATTGTTGCCTTTCACACCTGACTCCAGCTGAGCTTTGGCTTTCCTAAGTGCTTTCCTGCCCACTTGGGCAGCTCCTCCTGGATTGACAAACAACATACATCATGACCTACACAATTACTAGTTTGCTCCAAACTAAGAGCACTCTGTTTTTCCAAAAGAGGGTACATTTATTTTTAATTACCTACCTACCACCCCCCCCCCCAAAAAAAAACAAAAACCAAACAAAAACAGAACAAAAAAAACCCACCCCAAACCAGTGAAACTCTCAAACCCCTATTTGGAAAGAAGAAAAAGACAGCATTCAGACTGATGCTGAGATCTTACATTATAATGAAATCTTACCATAACGTAACATAGTTTGGCAGTTGCATTGTTAGCAGTTCACTGTGCTAAAGACGTTAGAAAAACAAACGTCACCAAACCAACTAAACAACTTATACCACTCTCCTCAACTGCCCCTTAATTTGTGGGTTTTTTTGCTCATTTTCTGAAGGTACTGACCAATTCATGACTTGACACCACAAGAAGCTAAAAACCCTCATATAGTTATTACTTGTCATAACTATACAGTAACATGAACCCACAAGATTTATTTTCAGCCATAATTTCTAACTGATGCTGATTTCAGTGTTTTTTGAAGTGGTTTCCACAGTGACTATAGAGTTTGAGGTGGAGAACAGTAAAATATACTATTCTGTAGACTTGATTTTATTGGGGACAAGTTTTTTTTTGAATCAGGAGAAACCTTAAGATTCGGAGAGCGTACAGGATATTCTCTACATTCAAAACAAATCCTGGGGCACCTGGAGCAATGTCTTCTGACAATAAAAATGTTGAAGCTCTCTTCTTTTTTGCTCAGAACCATCACATTTAGTTTAAGTGTTCAGGTAGTGAAACAATGTAATTATTATAGATAACTGCATAATGCAAAACATTTTCCATCTCTGGCTGAATTCAGGACTGACGCAAGTATAAGCACACCTACCAATTTTCAGAAAAACTACTTATTCAATTCTGAATTTGATGTCCATTTAATTTACGTTAAACGCCAATATGTATGAAGAGCAAGGCACCTGGGAGCTGTTGATGTAGAGCAGAAGGGGAAGAAAAAGAGGCAGAAAACCGTATTTCCAAAAGCCTACTACCTGCTGCTGTGATAATCCTTCAGGCATAGGAGTCATAATTGCTTCTGTATGCATGCAGTCCACATCAATAAATAAATTCAGCTCTTCTTCTTCCAGACATGATGATCTATGATCTACAAATAATTTAATACCCAAAATGTCAACTTTTACAAATATATAGACTGAAAGAAGAAAAAAAGAAAAACAAACCAGAAAGCAAAGATCCTATCATCCAAGCAGAGGAATTACACAGCAGTCTTAGTTTCACTTACCAAACAAAAGTAATTTCCCAGCACTTCTGCATCACCTGTGAAATCACCACATAAATACCACCACTGATAGGCGCTCTAATACAAAACATCTTTCACAGGTATCTCAAAATCCTAAAATCCACACAGCAGGAGACAGCCTACGCATCTTTTTCTTGACCTCTACTCCCTCTTCACAGCCACAACAGGGCTGTCCAGGGTGCAGGACGTGACAGCTAGGGTTAAAAGACTGCAGCTTCAGCGCCGGCAGTTTTGAAATGAATGACCTTTGGGAAGAAATTTGGGAAAGAATTTGGGAAGAAATTAAACATACCCATGTGATCAACTTAAAAAATTCCATACACCCTTCCATAACTGAACTCAAATAAGTAGCCAAATGTACAAAAATGTTGGCTTTCATCAGAAATGAGAGTAAGGGATTCTGCATTGCCCCCTAAGTACTAATTTTAAGCAAAAAGCACCACCAAAGTGCAGTGACAGGTGGCAGTACGCAGCCAGCCAAACAAGCAGGCATGAGCAAAGGAGATAAAGAAAGAACAGCATGAGAAACTGTGTCTTAGAACAGAAAGTGAACTAAGGGAAGCAGATCTGTTGGCTGGGAAGAATTCATGAGTTTATTTGACAAATTTGTCACCAGCTCCCTGCTGATTTGGTAAGTGGCTAAGGGATTAAACTGTCCACAGATATCCTGTGTCTGCTGCCTAGCCTCTACAAATGTACGGAGGAATGCCAGGTCCACTGTAACACTGCCCTGCTGAAGCAGATCGTTTTCTCCTGCGCAACAGCAAGAAGTTGAGGGTACATTTTTGATCACTAAACTTTGTGCAAATAACTTTCTGTTTTCTGTCTGTGAATTAGGTAAGTTCAGAAACAGTTAGAGGCCATGACAGGGATGCAAGATGTGTCCTAGTCCTTACAGATGGGATGCAGGTTTATGTTAGCTCACTCGCTAAATATGTCATGTTCCAGTCTTGTGGTTTTAGCTTCCTAAAATTGTAGTTTTATAAGCTCTGAAGTTACAACTATTCAATTAGTTGGGCAGAAACTTGAGCAGAAAGACATACCACCTCTCGGACTTATCCCTGAAGAAGAAATAGGTTTGTATTCAGTTACTACCCACCATCTCACAAAAATTAACTGTGGACTGCTACTGCTGAGGAACACAATGGAGGGCTGATGTTTGTTCTTAACTAGAGAAAGAACACAAATACTTTTAGGTTTTTTTTATTTTAGACCACTTTGTTTTCCCAATTCAAACTCAGCTTTCATCAAAAATCACCAAACTGATAAAGCAGAACAGTCTCTTCCCCTACTTCCACTCTTAAGCACGGAAAGTGTTTGTTATCCCTTGGCCACAACAAACTTTCTAAACAGTCAGCTATCACTCCACTGAAAACCATGTCATATCAGCAGACTTGCCTGGCATTCAGTTCTTTGATGGAGGGAACTGGACAGATTTAGAACCTTAACACAATTTCCGTACTCCCATATACCACTACCTACAGAGCATCTATGACACTGTTTGGTGGGATTTTTTGTTGTTGTTAAGTGGACCCTTCTCTATGGTCCTCACGTTTCTCAGATCACTCAGGTTCTTGCCCCAAACCTAAAACTACCCAAGATGCATTGACCAGACTGTCATCCGAACTGAATATTATACCATACTTTATTGATACAAAGCTCATTTCATGCATCCAGTACTCAGCTCCCAGTACAAAAACCTGCTAGGCCATACACTTCCTTTCTCAGAAATGCCTAGAGAGAGTAACAAACACAGTATAAATGGCACATACCTTGAGAAATAAAAGATTTTGTTCTAATGAAAGAACGACCCTTTTTTACAGCTGCTTTTGTCTTTTCGAGCCCATCTTTGGTACCTTCTCTAGCAGCTCTCATAAGCTTTTGCATCTGTAAGATAAAAAATACAGTCTACATGCTCAGTGAATAATAGGAATGCATTTGAGCATACCACGCAGAATACTTTTGATCAAAATATCTTTAAAAAGAACACTGTCAAGTAGTTTAGGCTACAAATATAGCCCAAAATCAAAGGAATATATAGTAAGTACACAGATCCATCAAAGCTCAGATATGAGCACCTGTACTTTTTCTTAATAAAATCTGAAGAAAGGGACTTACTTCATATCGCTACTGTATGCAAGCCTAAAATAGCAGAAACACTTATTCTTAAGCCTTCTGCATCAAACATCTGAACTCATAATAGGCTCAAATCTCAAAAAAGCTTTACATTATATAATAAATACTACAAACAGGTCATTAATGGCCAGGGTTCTTTTCCATCTTCCAACGTCCCACTAACTCTGTCAAAGTATTTCTGACCTAAAGATAATCCCCTAGACTCAGTTCTGCATTAACTATATTCTTATATAAGCACTGTTTTGCAGAAAATGTTGTAACTAATAATTTCATTCATAGCAAAAATAAGTTGATTTAATTACGGATTGCATAATTTTATAGTACACTACTACAGCAAAAAAATTTCATGCAAGAAAAAAAAAAAGTGTTGCTTTGCTAGGAGATGTTTATTAAAAAAAATGCTTTGTACTTTTGCTTTCCCAAAATGCCACCACAGCAAAAAGTCTCCACTACTGTCAGAGCTGTGCTGGCATCATCAGCAACACCAGAACACAAACAAAGCTGTCTTGCTGCAATCAGGCAATTTCTGGGTTTGAGCCAATGCCTTCAGTAAAAACCCAGTCTTTTCATACTAGCTCCATTCAGAATGGAGAGCACTGAGATTCTGACTCCCACAATTTGATCCCGTGTGGCAGGAGAGCCAGGGTCAGGCTAGCCCTGCAGAGCTCACCCGGGTCTCAGACAGGCGCTGGGGCTGTACGCCTGGCTCACAGTCTGGGATAAGGGCACCAGTCAGCAGGGAAGGACAATGCCCTATCTCATCTTCTGAAACTGTTACTATTAAAAATAAGCATGAGAAAAGGTCCTTGACAAAGAACTTTTAAGACAGACTGCATAATAATACAGCACATTTAGAACACATTTTGTACAAATTATTGCCTGCTTTTTCAAGTTACTGTTAAAAGAAGACAACATTGTCTGTGTTGGAAAAAGCAATCATTTAAACGTAGCTAGTTACAAAAATCAACTACACTACCTTCAGCTCATGTTTTTGCTTTAGTTGCTGAATCTCTACTGCTCCCACANAGCGTGCCCTATAATAGAAGTCCAATGGAAAAACCCTCAGCTTGATGTCAACAGTTATTTGGCAAGAGATGAAAAGCATCAGGAAAGAGAAGGTCTACAGAGTCGAAAACAAATGGACAAGTGCGGCATTTAGCTTTTCTAGGCTGGGTCAGGATGCGATTACTTCCAACATGGTGATTCTGGCATTACAGCAATATAATTCAGAACAGCATCTGGTTCAGACTAGACATATTAAATAGCACAAAAACCTTCCCATCTTAAAATAAATAAATAAAAATAATCAAAAGTCATAATAAAAAAGTGACTTTGAAGGAAGTCATACCAGTGCTTACAATTAAAAATCCCATCTCCGACATTCCCATACTTCTCAACAGACAGAAAAAATAATAAGCAAGGCAAGTCCCTAATTGGACTTTCAGAGCAAGGGCTCTGAAAGACTGCAGAAGATGTGCAGGGCAAATACTGCAACATCCATCACAAGACCTGAGGAGAAGTGAGAGTACAAGGAATGGATAGAGAGAACAGGTATGAAGTAGAGTGGTTTCTCAGCAATCCTAAAGTTTCTGTCTTTCCTCGTCCTCCCCCAAACCCCTTCTCTAGTTTCCTGACTTCTCCGCCTCCCAGTAACCCATCCCGGTGCAGCAGCCCCTCTGACTTCTCCAGCCACCAACTGAAGTGCTCCTAGGCTCCTCAACCCCATCCTCACACGGCGATCCTCCAAACCTTTTGTCACAGGCCTGGAAAAGCCAGCTGCAGGGCAGTACCCCAGAGCATGACTCCCTCCTCCTACCACTGCTTGGGTCTCTTGCTCAGACACTCTGTGCCTGATCCTGGCACCATCACTTTCAACCCCTTGCCAACAGTTTCCTGTGACAGATCAAAGTATAGTTATAAGCATTTAAAAAATGGCTTTAAACCTTTCATTGTGCATGTGTAAATAAATTCCTATGACTATGACCAAAGTTGAAGCTACAGATAAGAAGAAAAGATTAAAAAAAAAAACAACAAACCAAAACAAAAAACCAAAGCAGCAGCCCTGTTAAGATTTACACACTCACAGGCAAAGTTATTTCCCAGTCTCTTCCACAGGTATTTAAAAAAAAATAAATTTCAAACTCTGTTTTCTGCAGTCTAATTAAACAACTCCCCAGAAAGAAACAGCTGCAATAACTTAAACTTGTTCTAGTCAGGACAAAACCAAAACAAAACCAGAAGACAAGCTCTCAGCTTACAAAGTGCTGATTTGGGTGGGCTCAACTCTTGCACTTAATTGCTCACTCTGCGATTTCTGAAGGGCGGGCAGCAAAGATAGAGGTGGGTGGAGGGCAGATAATGTGTACCAGAGGGAAACACAGACAGCGAGGCTCTTATTCTCCTCAAGATAAGAAACCTGCAAAATGAAGATAAGGGTCCCATGGAAGAACACCCTGGCCACTACCCTTACATCCTCCAGCCACCGGGTGCTGAGGCAGCTAACAGTATGCAACTGTGAGGTGGCTCTTGGGTGTCTATCGCTAGCCAGCACACGCCAGGGGGACCCGAGAATACTGCAGTGACTCTGGGCACTGAGCCTGTCCCCACTCCGGCCCACATCCCTGTCCTCCAAGTGCTCAGAGCAGGGAACCGGCAGCGGGAGGCTGCCCAGGTCCTGGGCAGGACTCCCCTCTCACAGAAAGGGCACGAGGGCAGGAGGAAAGGAGCTGAAGAAGCAAGAGCATGGGAGTCTGAGGCTCCTCCCGATGTGTAATCGGAAGGATGCAGTGGGGCACGCACCCATGCCATCAGTGTCTTCCTGCCTCCCACAGCACAGATGTAGCCAAAGATACTAGACCAGAGATGTGTCACAGATGCATTATTTTAATCACTCGCCTCTCTTCTCTCCTTAATAAATGGTACAGACTGCTCTTTGATCACAAAAACCTTTTACTTTCAGGTTTTTTTTAAGCTCAGTCACCCTCAAATATCCAAAGCGATATTTATCTAAGACAGAAAGGTAAGGAACACTGGCAAACAGTTTTGTGACTTTCGAGCACCTAAAGGATCCCAAAACTTCAAGTCTCGTCAGGCTTACCCCAATTTTTTCTTCACATTATTTTCCATGATCATTTACCACTTACACTAATCCAGCAGCTGCAAAAGAAGAAAAGGTGAGGAACTGCCCACAAGCAAAAATAATCTTATTTTTAATTTCACTTTTATCCAATTTGAGTTTTTTCTTTTTTAAAGGAGCTTCTGTTTAGTACTGTCATCTTTTCTTTTCCCTTTTAAAATTTGTTGTGGACCATCACTCCCACACTGATTCATGTCTCCTTTAAAAAGATGCTGTTGGCATTTCAAACTGGATGGAGGAGAAGGGAAATACAGGTGAGAAAGGCAAGTGCTGGAAATCAGGATAATCTCAGTGACTGAGCAGCGCTGCAGGATACATACATGTCTCTTGTGGTTGCCTCGCAAAAAGGAGCTGGGAATTCCATTTTTACACTCAGAATCACTCTGTTCTTCATAGCTTTCAAACTCACTTGAACTCCACCCATATTCCAGCGAGCTGTTTCCACCATCATCACCGTTCTCAACATCATCATAAATCATTTCCTCTGCAAGAATTAAACCAAAATTAAAAAAGCTACACTGAAATTTTGGTTTATTTAAACACCAAAAAACTTCTTCAGGATGGACTATGAAGAACTATACAGACTTTGTATGCACATATTTTAAATGTGAAATAAATCCAGTATTCAAACAGCCAAAGTAAGTTGTCTTTGTTGAAACAGAGTACTAAAAGAGGACAGTGTTATGGGTACACCACGACCCTTTTAAAAACATGCCCTACTCAAACTACACTGTTTTGTCCAAATTCCACAAGTTTTACAAGAAATTCAAAAGAAGTTCCAACTGTAGCTGTGAACACACATCTGCACTGAGAAGAAGCATCCTTCCATTTGCAAGCTTGCCATTTGTCCCTAGGAACATCTTCATCATCAGCTCAAATGACAAATGCTAAAACATTGCAAGAATCAAACGAAAATGTCACTACTTCAAGCAGAACAGATCAGACCAAAGTAGGAAGAAACATATTACACTATGATACTTTATGACTCATCATTCTTGCAACTCTATCAGTCACTAGGAGTCTCCCATATCTGCAGGCTACCTTGCCCGTAATCTAGTCTAAGAGCTTGAAGTATTAACCTTGTCAAGACATAGAAAGCTATATTGCAAAGGCTGACCAAAGCATCACCTGTTAAAGACGCAGGTCTTTTCATTGGCACAGATGTCTCGTACAACAAACTGACTCAAAAGAAAATTGAAAATTTTTACTGCCAATTACTTATCAAGAAATAGGCATGCACTCTACATGCAGCATCATTTTTCATTACAAGTAGAGAAGTGTCGACACTTCTGCCAGGGATCACTATTGTCAGAGGACATAAAAGCTTCATTTAAAACTGTCTCATATTAAATTCAGTAAACAAAAGTTGTGCTTTCATTTGAATATTGAAGTTTTATTTAAATTGAGAAAAAATATGCACTCAGAAGAAAAGCTGACATATTTTACACATCTGTCTAAATCCTGGATTCTGTGATTTCAAGTCTACATTTTGACCAATAACAAAATTTTAATTAAATTCTTCAGAATTAACACAGAGGAATCTCCTCTAATTTGGAAGAATCAAATTTTATCTTTTTTTTTTTTTTTTTTTTTCCTCCAAACCTCCATGCATATCGGGATTGTCCTTAAAAAGAAGGTGACATTTTAGTGGTAATCTAGCACAACAAATGATTTAAGAGAATCATCATAGTAATTCAAAATAAGTCAAGACTTTTATATAAGTCAAACTTTTGCAATGCCGGTATTGGGGCAGGCTATACCCAGTGATTTGGTGGATGTATTTTGTCCCTGTGCTAATGTAGACTGAGCTCTGACTGTGACTTTTTTGGAACAGTTGTGTCTCCCTGACAAAAAATACAATTAATAAACATCAAGATCATGAATGTGCAAAGATGAATTTCCCTCACTATCTATTTTCTCATAAACTTTCAATGTCTTTGGGGACAAACAGAAAGCCAAAATTTTAATTATTATCTTCTGGGTTAAGCTGAGAATTCTGACCAAGATGCTCAGCAGAGCTTTGCTCCATGTCCCACCTCCCTCCCCAGCTCAGCCTCGTGGCCTTGGTGGACACGTTTCCTGACCGAGCCGCCACAGTGCGAAGATGCCCCTGCCCAGAGCAGCACAGTCCACTGAGGGATCTTCCAGTAATAAAAACATTCAAGTCATGAATGTAGCATAATACTTTCACATAATAAATTAAACGAATTTCAGTAATAATTTGTAAAACACTTTGACTGAACACCACTAAGGAAAAGAAATGAAAATACAGCTTTAAAGATAAATGTGGTTTTCACACACGAAAGCTTAAATGTTTTCTTGAATCATTAACTACTTCAGCAGCAAGCACCTACACCTCAGAGCCATGACAAGTAGATGCCGCCAAGTTCCTAATAAGCCAATCCACTCAAACATAAAATCAGTTAGTAGCAACCAAGCTTTAAGCACAGTCTGCACTATAACCAAAAACTGTAAAACAAGTTTGAATGAGAACTCATTGAAATAAGATTCTTGAGCCCCAGCTCCACCGTTCCCAATAAAGGTAAAATCTTGGCTCCAGCAGCTGCTATAAGATCTATTCTGCCCCTCCCAAACATGGTCACACCATCAGGAGCTGGACCACTCCAAAGCTGAAATAAAACATTTCTGTAGAGTCACAATCAGGATGGTAAATAGCCACTCTGAATCTCCTCCTCCATCTGTCAGGTACTCTTATGTTGAAGGGCGACTTTCAAAAATAGAGCAGTTCCCTGTCTAACCATGACAATGATGCAGTATCATACATTATTTAACTATTTAAAACACCCTCTTTCTACCTACTTTGCCTTGTTTAGGTCACTATAGCTACAATACCCAACACCGTAATTCTCTAATTTACAGAATACTCAAGAATTTGGGACAGTATCTACAGTCTACAGCAGAATGCAGCTTCTGACAAAAGCAGTGTAAGAAACCTGCAAAGATAAAGTCTTTCAAGAGTTAGTTTAATTCTGAACTTTGTAAGACCTCCTGATTATTGACACAGTGTTAATCCCATTTACATATATTTTAGGTGCTTAATGAACATATCTATACATATCTATTCAGTATACATGCACGTAATTCCATACTACGTTGCTTTCAATGTGGTCTATAATACAAAGACCTCAAACCTGGTTCAGAGTCTGAATTTTCTCTTGGCACATCATCGTAAATTACTTCATCTGGGTCTAAAAGCAAAACAGAAAAAAAAAAAAATGAGAAACCCCCTAAAATCTGAATCGGACCAACAAAGAGTGTTTAAGAGGCATTTGGACAATGGCCTTACTAACATGTTTTAACCTTTGGTCAGCCCTGAAACAGTCAGGCAGTTGGACTAGATGATTGGTGTATGCCCCTTCCAACTGAAATATTCTATTCCGTTCTAAAGAATTTGGGTTACATTGGGACATATGAATAAAATGGAGATATGACTCAATCTCCACTTGCATTTTGCTAGTGCATCTGATCATCATTCAAATAATGCAATAACATACAAAACCAGTGTAAAGTATTTGTGAAATTTCACAGTTTTATCTGCATTGTTTATGATGACCTTTGGCAGCCTGAAAACAGAAATCCACTTCAACACACAACATTTCTCCCTCCTTTTTACAGCACTATGGTATGTTCTGTGCTTGTCAAGGGCTACTCAATGCCTTACTAAATAGCTGTAGAAAAGTTGTAATAAGAATTTTTATTTTTAAAAAGAATCAAAACTAAATAATGTCATGATCACTGTAGTACATTAAGAGGCAGGAGGAAGATGCAAATTCTTCAGTCACTTCAAGTGACATGTAAGATGAACCTCCAGCCCAGTGGGAACAGATGAGAACAGGCGGGATAACCTGCCCTCAAAACCACACGGTGTCTGTTCTGGTTTAAAATGCAGCTGCCAGGCAAGAGCCAAGGGCACACACTAAGAAAAAGCGGCAATTCCTTCCCTTCCACCTTCTCCAAGAATTTATTTGCCAATCACTGCATCAGAAGAACAATTTCATATACATCTACAGAGCAGACTCCGAACTTGAGCAAATTTCCACTGTACACATACTGATGGAGCCAAATGCTTCCTATGATACTACAGATTCCAAAAAGCACTTCATGGAAAACTGAATGCTAACTTTATTCTAGAATACACAATTTTGTTACACCGCTGAATGTTTTTAGTGGTATAACTTTGTTCTGGAGCATATCTGAAAAAAATACAATAAAAGTGAACATGGACATTCCTGTAAAATATGTATGTGCATATACACACACACACACACTGTTGATCACAACTTAAAACTGGCCGCCTTCTATATTTCTACTTCAGTGCTCACTGATACTTACTTTCCATCCATGCTGTATTTGCAGGATCTGCAACCCACTTGGCCAGAGCATCATCCTCTCTCTTGGCCTGGTTATCTTCACTTGAAAAAAAGGGCATTAAAAAAAAAAGAAGCATTAAAAGCTACACCACAATGTTTTTAAACAACTGTGAAAACAAGACAATAAATATCTTGCTGCCTTCCAGTTCCCGCTCCAAGGCTGATTACTCAAAACCGCTGCTTTACCATGTAATTAGGAGATTAATAATCTATTCAACAGTCTGACAGTTTTAGTTAAGAAAGTGAAAATGCTTCCCTTCAATCTCAAGAAATATTTTGAATTCTTCTACCAGAACACAGAAAACTCTCTCTTAGAAAGCACTGAAGTGAGAGCTGCTCTTTTACTGTAAATAAGACTAAAGATGTTCTTGGCTACATCAGGAACCAGCGGGCTTGGCGAGGCTGTTATCCTCCTCTGGTTGGTGCTGGTGAGGCTGAACCTGCAGCAGCATGTCCAGTTTTGGCTTCCCAACACTGCCTCTCTAGAGAGTAGTGGAGAACTTGCAGCTACTTCAAGAAGAAGCTACCGTCCACTAGAGAGACATGGAGAAATTGAAGTCAGGGACTAAAACACATGGCCCACAAGGAAAGACTCCACGGAAGACACAGAGCTTATTTAGTTTGGTGAAAAGGATGCTAAGGGGCAAGCCAACAGCAACTACAACTATCTGAAAGAGAGCTACAGAGGTGATGGAGTTAGTTTTTTGTTGTTGTTTGGGTTTGTTTTGGGCTGTTTTTTTCTCAGTGCCAGACGATACATAGAGGGGAATGGTCAATAAACTGCATGTTGGAAGATGTGGTTTGGACATTAGGGAAAAAACAATTCACCAAAGAGTAGTACAGCAGGGAAGACTGCCCAGGAAAGCTGCAGCATCTCCATCCTTGGAGGTTTTCAAGACTCAGCTACCAAGGCCATGGCTGATTGAATGGCATGTTGGTAGTGGTCCTGCTGAAAGCAGCAGGCTAGGCTACATGATCTCCAGCAACCTGTTGCAGCTGACATTGCTATGACTCCACAAAAATTAAACCCAGTTCCTTCAAAAATATCATGCACTGTAATACATACGAGACCTCAACCAGTGCCGATTTTGGTACACATCCAGAGTTATGGAGTTAAGAAAATGAAAATAAACAAACATGGACACTTCAGACAAGAAAAATAAAATATTTGATTTATCAAATGTAAGCCTTCTTAGGAATTAAGGTTTTACACATTATTAAAACATGTTGAACTGGCAATCACCTATTTTGAGGCTCCTCTGAGTTTACAGAATTACAGTGACACTCTTCAGTTGCTGACTGTGTACCTGCTAAGTAGAAAAAAAAAATATATAATCAACAAAATACTTGGAATAAAATGTCAGTGTGGTTCAAATGGTATGTTTTAGCACAAGAAACTGATTTTACTAGTTCATTGCTAAGAAATAATCTATTTCTATACAATATTTTTATTCTTAAACACGTCTTAAAAATGTATGTTTCTTCACAGTATCTATTTTTGTAAATGAAAGAATTCAGAAACACAGCAATTTGGTATAAAAACTGTTAAGAGGAAATTACAATGTCTGATGCATTTAACTCTAATCTCTCAAACATATATTCCTCTACAGGTAATAACAACCACACAAACACATTTGCTTTTACTTGCCAATATTCCTAATGGTGGTAGATAGCAAAGGCTGCAAAAAGTAAAGTATCACAGTACATGGAATTACAGTAGAATTGCTGCCTAGCTAAAGAATAGTATATTCAAAATACAAGAGAGAAAAAAAAAAAAAAAAGGCAGGATACGGGGAGCTTTCTGTTCCTCCTGCTCTCTTGACATTAAGCTGTCATCTTTGCCAATTCTAGTTACAAAATGGGGGATTGTTCCTGTTTCTGAAATAATCCATAGTTATTCCCCTTTCAAGTTTCCTCTTCTGTCTTAAAATTGTACTAAAGGACAAAAAGAATTAATCAAGTCGTCAAGGAAGACATCCCACAGCAACTCTAAATTCACAAGGACTGGAAAATAAAGAAACAGAAGTGCATATAGAAAAGGTAAAAGGGACAGGAACTCTGCCAGGGCATAGATAAAGCATGATAAGGTACGAGAAGAAACCATTTGGTCGGAACACTGAACTATGGCTCTGGAAATTATTTCATGACATTAAAGAGGATTAGCATTAATCATTCTTAATGGCGAAGTAGGACAGGAGTCCTCCCTTGTAGTACTATGTGTTGTAATACAGCACCAGCAAAACAAAGGTCAAGCATCACCAGCTTAAGGAAGGGCTGAGAAAGAACTGACTGCGTGCATTTGTTGTGCATCTTTACTTAGGTATCCCAATCCTAGTACATCAAGCAGAGTCCCGTAGGAACTTTTTTTTTTAAAAAACAAAACTGACATTTTTCTTCCAAGTCTGATGAGAAATTTTAGTTCATACTGCAGGATAGAGTTCTTTTTCTATTTTGACACAAAACCTCCCAGAGACATCCAGCCTGAGTACTACACAAGCATTTACAAAACAGCACAGGCACCTGAAGTTAAACAAGGATTCCCCTTCAAATAAAGTAAGGTGCGTAAACACAGTACCTTCTTCATCTACGGAAACACTGCGTATTATGACAGGACTGGAGTATGCTGGCAGTATCAAAGGTAAATTAGATGGCACAGCATAGCCACAGGGGACAGGAACAGAATAGCCACCAGACAAGTTTGGACTTGCACATTCATCTTGAGGACTTGGCTCTGGTGATGAGGATGGATCCTTGTCTTGAATTGGTGAAATATTTATGACTGAGTAGGGATTTACTTTGGCTGGAGTGCCTTCCGCAGCAGGTTCTGATGGTTGTAGCTTCTCGCTGTTTTCTAAATTATCAGCCCCTTTAGCTGAAAAATTAAACAAAAAAATAAAGTTTTATTTTTCATACATGTTCAAGCTGCTTAATATTGCTCTTTGCAAATATCCTGAACACTGATATGATCCTTACTATACAAGTTGCTTACAATCTGTGACTCATAAAATTCCCACACAGTAGTGCTATCCTCCCCATTTTACAGATGAGGAAGGCAACAGCAGCAAAACAAGCTGGGTTACAAGGATGCCTATGGAAAAAACAATAACTGGATTCCAAATCCTGAATAGAAGGATTTCTGACAAGTAGCCAGGGTCGTCTTTTGCTTGTCATAAGCACAAGGCTGAAAACAGCCTTAAGCCCTAAAGGTTAAAAATGGCATTCTAGACAAATTTGGATCTTATAAACATGAATACAAGAAACATTTTAGGAATAGTCATGAGAAGGGAAAAAGTTCACTGGAGGGACAGTCCTGAAAGAACCAGACCTGAAAAAGCTCTGTTAGGAAAAGGGAAAAGAAAATAACTATTCAAGTTTTCCTCTTTGAAAATAAATTATTTTCTGTCACACAAAGTTCCTGGTATTTCTTGAGACAAGCTGAAGTACAGCAGAACCAAAGGCCCCTCTGAAGCGAGCTGCAGAACTGCACCCCAAGTGATCAAAAGTTTTTGAGCTGTAAGTACAACTTCACAAATGGGTGAGCAAGGAACAGATTTTCAAGGAAAGATGGTGTTTAAGTTCCAGCTGTGAAACTTCATAGTCACCTGAAGAGTTATCTGTCTTTAATTGCCATGAGCACAATGACTCCACTTACAAAAGGAAATTGGATCTAAGTCAGCAAAATCAGCTGTTGCCCATCTGAGCAGAATACAGCAATTTCTAGACAACAGCTCAGCACTGGGAACATCTGCATGTGTTGTAACAAATATTTTCATGTTTAATAAGACTCCTGTTTATAAACAAAATTCATACATTCAGACTCCATTTCTTTTTATGCATGCCATCTTAAGATCAGCAACCAGCAAGCTTAGCTGTGAAAGCAGCTTATCTCAAGCCATTCAGATTCCTTTAGAGCTGCAAGGGCATAAACTTTTCCTGTAGCATGGCACTGACACCAATCTATTGGTCTGGATGTCACACTTGGATGGGAAACCTCACAGAAGTCACATGTGACAGTCATCTGCCTTGTCAAACCTACCATGAGTATAATTAGCAGGAATATTCAAAACACTTGTACTGTATTTCCATGGAAACCTCTTTTTACAAGTATTTTCATTGCATTTTCCAGAAAAAGCATCCTATAATCAGTCTTGACTATTTAGCCTAGTAGAAGCATAGCTCAACAGGCTGACTTACCTATAGCATTAGGTTCTTGGTGCTCTATGCTATTTCCAGGATCAGGAGGAGGTGGCACAAGGGCTTGCCTGTCTGCTTCTGGTATCTCATCTCCACTGTCAAAGTCAAACTGTTCTCCCTCATCCTCCTCTTCATCATTTGTACTCGTAGCTTTTGGTTCATGCTCTAGAACTGTGCAGAAAGACACGCTTCTGGTTGTTTGCTCTTAATAATGATTTCATGGGACCAGTAAATGTTCCACATTACAAATGAAGCTTACACAACGAGCCCTTAGATTTTTAGGTTACTGGAACAAACAAAAGCTCCTTGACATGTTGACAACGTCATGCAGTTTTCAATAAATCCTTTAGCGTAACAATAAAATTACTTGGAAAGCAATTAAGAACTGATAATGTAAACACCCTTGCTTTTGTCATAATGAACCCAAGCATTTTTAGGAAAACACTTAAGCAGCAGATTCTTTAAACAAGAAAAGTTCACAGATTAATTTAATTGTACAGGGACTTTGGGACTTTATAACTTCAACTCATTTTTCCTTTTTAACTCAAACTTCTAAGTCTTTTCTAACAGTGTTAAAATGTCAGTGACGGTAGCTTTCTTCATACACACCACAAAAGACCAGCAGATTGGTTTTCCTACTCCGATCTGAGACCCCTTCAAACCAAGGACCTTATGCAACATGCTATTAGCCCTATTACCACACACGAGGTGCACTTTGATGGAAGTAGGGGGGTTGACTTTTCAGTTCTTACCTTTGGAGAAGTAATGGCTGAAATAATTACATCCTAATATGGCTAGAAAGTGGGAGCATGAGGGGTATTTTTGTCTTTGCTTGTGAAGACCCTCCAGCACAGATTTGGCACTGTACACAGGGCTGGGGAGGAAGAGCAGGAAGAAGTATGGAGCAGTTTCCCTCTGTGCTACTTCTCCCGCATGCAGGAATCTCAAGAACTCACAAAGAGTTAAACCTCTCACTGCCTTATCTACTGCTGGTTTTGCTGTTCTGTTGGCATCACAAAAAGCCACAGAGAAGGGATAGCCAGAGCAGCTGCAGGGGGGGATACCCAAACCCTCCAGCCTCCTCCCTGCTTCCAGAAGCCTTCACTGAAGCTCTCCAAAACAAAAGGGGCTAAAACAGATAAATATGTACATACACAAATATGTTATAAAAATATACATGAAGCTGACAGGGTTCCCCCCATGCTCTCTTCAGGTAACACAATATGAAAAACAAAGTCTTGCAAGGACGATTTGCTCTCTTGAGTCATGATGATACTATCAGCTTCTCTACCATCCAGGACACGTTTTGTACCTTTATGATAAAACCCACGCAGCTCTAGACTGCTTGGATTGTCATGGTAATCAGCATTCCTGCCAAGGCTTCTGTTTCTTCAGGCAGGCTGAGCCAGCATATTTTATCACAGCCACAAATAATAAGATCTTTCATGCAGCCTCTCTGTAGGAGAAAAAGTGAACTAATTGCAAAAATAGTAAGGAACAAAAATGGGGTTATCCTGCATTTATCGTCATGGTTTATGGCTGAGGCAGCAGGACATTTAATTTAATTTTGATGCTTTTTAAAAATCCTTCTGTAAGAAGTCAGCCTTTGGATTAAAGCTTTTCATTTATTTTATTTTTTTTTGCTTTTGTCCATTAGCAATATTTTTTTCCCAAAAGATGCAAAAATCCCGCAGAGCTCTTCCATGTGATTCATGACAATCACAGCATTCTTCCCAATTCAGTGTCCGCCTGACTAGAGTTTGTACTACTTGCTGCTTGACAGTAATGGGGAAAAGAAGGAAAAGGGAGATGGTGGTGGTGTTTTATTTCTGGTTTGTTTTTTTTTTTACATTTTCAGTATATCTGTGTACTTCAAATTTGGAAAACACAAACCTGTGAAATACTAAGTAGAGTGGTTTTTGTGATTACCTGTGCGTGAAACATTGGTTAGTGATGCAGGCTAGGCAGATAAGTAAGTAGATGGCAGTCACAAGCAGGTAACGGCCACAAAACCACAACTTTTTGTGTACATGTGCTGCCATCCGCCACTCCTCTCGCTGTACTACAATAAGTGAACCGCAGCAGCAACCGCTTCAAACACATGAAGTAGCTCTGTCTGCACTTCGGATGGTGGGAGGAGGGGGAAGATGAGGTTACTGTAAGGAATTGATCATTTCTGCAGCGTTAGGCCGCCCAGGGAACCGGGGCGTTGCTGGAGCGAGGCTCAGCCCAGCACCATGAACCCACCTGCTCACAGAAGGTCAATTCTAGACATTGGCAAAAGAAAAAGCGCGTGTGCTTATGAAACGTCCAAGCCCTGAAGGGAAACGTCGCGGGAGCAGCGGGCACCTCTGCAGTTTTGTGGCTGCTAGGTTAGGGAGCTTCTGGATCCGGATACTTCCTTAGGGCATACAAAGTGCCCATATATATCAGGCATCGGGAATCAGATGAAAAAAAAATCGCTACTCCAGCACTTTTACCCTGATGCGATTCCCCAGGCACCCAAGTCCAGCGCAGTTCCATTTGTCAGAGACAGACAAGACCTGCCACTGGCAAAAAAAGGTAATTTGAGACACTAAAAGCAAAAGGAATGACTCGGAAACCAGGAGCAAAACCTGGTCAACCGATGCACAATTCCCCTTCAACATGCCTCCCCATTCCCCCTAAAAAAGCAACCCACTCATATTTTATGATTGTGGGAAGAAATCCTAACATAGGAATTGACTTTCTCAACTCAGGTAAAAAAAAAATTGAAGGTGCCACCTAACTTTTTCTATTACAGCTGTTAATTCCGCCCTGCTTTGTTTATTCAGAAACATTTACTTTGCAGCAGAAATAAACAAGGCACAGAACCCTGTAATTGGGCACTACAGCCCGGAAAGATCCCCTAAATCGCATCACTGATGGGACAGTGGGTTAAAATTACAAAGCAGACAAAATAGGAGAGAAATTCCTTTCTCAGACTGCATGTCCTCTAGAAAGGGTAGACTGGAGACAGCTATCCTCGCTACAGAAAGTTATAAAACTGTATTTCAGCTTTGCATCACTTCTGCATTTGCTTAATTCTGCAGGTATAAAGATAAACTTTAACCTTTTAAATTTACTGATTCTTTCAGTCTCATACTTAATAAAATATTCCCTTTAAGCTTTTAATCTCAAGAGCATACTATTTTATTTGATGGAAACAGTATTTTAGTAACAAAAATAAAGAGAGTATGGGGGGCTTTTTGCTTCAACTGAAGAGCTGCTCAGCACTGCTAATAAATACAGATTATGTCATATAAAAAAAAGACATCCTGAGTAACAACACTTTTGAAAATAAGTACCTTTTCCACAGTTTGTGTTATGTCAAAACAACATACACATGAAAGTGCTTGGGAAGTGCTACAATAAATTAGGAATACACACAGTATAGTTACACTCGGACTGAATCTGGCTACAAAAAACTATCACAGATCTTGCAAAATCTCGTGCTCTTGAGGAAAGCCCCAGTTCCTCCAATCCTTTAACTGGAAATCCAAATGATCAAACCAAAAAGTGCATTTCCACGCAATTGTGCTTGCAGACAAAAAAACTGTGAGGGTGAGGAAGGGATTTCTAAAGGCACCCCCAAAAACAAACAAACAAAAAAAAAAATCGCACAGAGGAAAAATACTTTTGGTAGGTTTTTACATAATTTTAAAATGCACTTCCCCCTCCCCCCCAAGTAATGATCACAGACTGTTTAGCATTACAGAGTCTGCCTGGAATTACTTCAAAATAATTAAATTAGTAACAAACTCCAATTTACCCTTTCACCACTACTCACACCCTTACCTTTACATGTGCCAATCAGAGCAACGAGAATATAATAACTGATTTTTTTTTTCATCTTACACCAATACCATTCCAATAACTGATTAATTTTTTTTCATCTTATGTCAATACCATTCTGTAGCATTCACTTTGCAAATGCTTCAGGGAAATTCTCGCATTTCTAAAAACTTCTTTTTGGAGTTTTAAAGCATTAAAAAAATCTGATATAATGGTAAACTTGCCTTCAAGTTAAATTAAGTGTGAAAGTGTGAATTTAGGATTAGAAAAAAGAATATATACTCTCATAATTGTTAGCGCAACACATAGATTTAGGACTTTTTTTCCTGTAGTGTGTTATTCGGTGAAATGACTTTTTCCTTAAGCTTACTTGAAAAACAAGCTAACTTAGGCTGTGTTTACCAAGACCTGCTGGGGCATAAGCAAATTTAAACAATTTTTGGTTGCTCTGCCAATCACAAAGCGTTCTTGGCACCATCTGCTTTCCCATTCATTTTCCTTAAACTATTTACAGTTCAGTGTAATACAGCTAAAGAGTTACAAGTTTAAAAGTGACATTAATTTTAAAGCCCAGATTAAGCTAGTGAGGCTTCATTAATAGTTTTCGTCAACAGCTTATTTTAGTGATACAGAAGTAAAACAATGCAGCTCTGCACTTACTATCAAGTGCACTTTGAATACAGTGCAAACACCCAGGAAAAAAAAAAGCACCCCAAAACTCTGTCCTCTGTTGCAATCATGTAAATCAGAGATGATCCTGAAGAAGTCAACTGACCTGGAATCCCTGGACATAAACAGGTACACTGCCATCAAGAAATATGAATATTTTGTGTTATGTATTCAGGTTTGAAAAACATCTTTAGAAACTGAAGTAAGACTTCTATATAATTAGAAATGTCAAAAAATGATGGTTGATTCATATTCAGCAGGAACTTGCAAAAAGGTTTTAAGAGTCTCAGTCGCCACTGGAGAGGCTCTAGTTCCTCCCAGCTTTTTAGCACTGATTAGACTGCATTCCTACAACTAGAAAGCAACACAGTATTTTCTACCTGCTTGTGTCTCCCACTTGTGATGACAACTTCTTCGGTACCAGGAGAGAAAACTGAACTTAAATATTCTTTCGCTCTGGTACCCAGCTTAGGCATCTTCTGCCCTCCCCGAACGACACCTCTACCGGCACCTGCGCAAGGAGAGGGGCGAGATGCGCAGAGCGACTGGGCAGGGACCCCGCAGGAGGAAGGCTGGCTTTAAGAGCAAGTGCTCCTGCAAACACTGTCCTTCACCGACACTTCCAAGTCACAGCGTGCGTGACATTTGCCAGCACACCTCTGCTATCCATAAATCAGCTCCTCAGATGGTCACGCAGGTCGAAAGCGGCTGTTTTGCTGCGGGAAAGAAGTATCTAAAGCAAAACTGTGTATGCAAAAACACACGGGTGAGCACTGCTTCCCATGGGAAGCAGATCAGAGCCAAGGACTTTCATTCCCCTTGCACTAAGCTGGTGCTTGCAGGAACGCCGGGTCCCTGCGGTACAGGCATGCTGCTAATCACACAGAGCTCACGCACACATCCAAAGCAGGACCACAATGTCACCATTACAAGTCTCTGTGGAAAAGTTACCAAAACAAAAGAATACAAAAAAACAACAAACCAACCGAAAACCCCAAACAGTACACATTCATGCAAAATTCTTTCCAGTGATGGAAACAAAACCAAAACCACATGAAATTAACAGTCTTTCCCTGCAAATAAACAACAAAGAAATAAGTAAAAATGTCTCGTTAGTATTTCATAAACACACACTTTACATACTAATTATGTTGTCAAGCATGCACATGAGGTATTATTCTTCTGGATAAAAAACAAACTCAAGATTGCAGTCAAAGGAACAATGAATCTGCCTGCTCAAGTTTCAGAGAGATACTGCTAACAACAGTGTGCTGAATACTAAAGAATGTTATTTCTTGAAATAAAGCCCGGACCTGTGGATGTTAGGAAAGATTTACAAATACCAAAACCATTGAACCTTACAAACTACACAGAATGCTAAAAATTAAACTTAAAAGTTAGCTAAAAATTAAAAGAATTGAGTTGCAAAAAAAGCAAAGGCCTAAAATAAAAACATTGCACAGGAACTAGGCTGTCCAG
This sequence comes from Scopus umbretta, assembly GCA_013400535.1. Lineage (NCBI taxonomy): Eukaryota > Metazoa > Chordata > Aves > Pelecaniformes > Scopidae > Scopus > Scopus umbretta. Next base: position 38,612 of record VZTL01012570.1, read on the forward strand.
AGAACTGTGGCAGCAACACCAGCAAGACCTGCACTCCTTTGTAACTCCACAAGATGCTTTTCAGTGCTTGCCACGGTATAATCAGAAAGGCTGCAACATAAAGTCAGCATTTTGTGACCATTTACTTTAACTGCCTTCATACTTGGCATGCTGGTGACACTGATATTGCCTGCCATGGCCAGAAACGTAGACCAAGCCTGGACCCTGGACGAGCAGGTCTTTCCCACCTCAGCACCATATTAGCAGATACTGCCATTAAAATTTCACCGAGAAATGTTGCTGATGTGCAGCAAGTGAAGTCCTTAAAAGGAGATACTGTAAGGAAAGTATGTACAGCCCTTATGCGGAAAAACTGCATCAATACATGGCAGATCCCTATCTACGCTGAAAAACATCTATCCATATTAAAGGCTATTAGCTTTCCATCAGTATCAAAGGAATACTAATGCACTTCACACTTAACAGTAGCAAGGTTAACAGTCCGAATTAGTAGAAATGCCACCAGGCACCTAAAACGAGGTATAGCAGTCAAAACACAAAAGCTACCTTGCTGTCTGACGTGTCTGCTGGTAGAGATAGGTGCTGATGATGGCTGCGTAGCAGAGCTCAGCCTCAGCTGCTGTGCATACGAACTGCTGAACTCGCCTACAACATGCTGTCAAATGGACAGTCCACGCAGGGAATGGGGAAAACCAGAGAGCTTTAATAAACCAGAAATCAAACAGCAGAAGGACTACAAAGTCATTGTGAAAATTAAGTACCCAGTTCTGGCAGTGCAGGGGTGGAGCACGCTGGCTAACCATAGGATACAAGTGTCATGGGGAAAAAAAAAGGAAAAGAAAGATTTTCTAGGAAATGTAGTTTTGATGACATAGTTGATATATCTGTGAGAAAATAACCATTTTTAAGGAAATTTCTACCAGTGAAAGCAATCTGGCTTGTTCTTTATTTCCTCACATTGTTTTCTAGCAGATATCATCTATTAACATCTGGTTTTCAAAATAATTACTTTTTACATTGAAGCAATTACTGTTTAATAGTTTGAGGAATATGCATTTCTCTAATACAGTCTTTTTAATTCTAATTAGCAACATGGAACTGCTGTATCATCTGGTAATACCTTGGACTGCAAGGACTTTAAGAGGAATCGGGGGTCCCACAAAGCAGAAAGAGACCTTGGAGGCCTAAAACAAGGAGCATGAGACCCTACTCCTGAACAGATTATTCAGGTACCTAAACTTTTTAGTGTATCATACAAAAGAGAGCTGAAACCCACCCAGAGCAAAAGCTTAAGTATCCTAGGTCTTGGATCATATCTAACTACATCTTTCTATTAGACTGACAATATTGTGGATATAAAGTAGCAAGGGATTCGACTTCATTTTTGGATCATGTTTCTTTCTCTACCTCGCCAGCAACTGTACATACTTCCTAGACTGAACCGTCGGGTGACTTGGGCAAAGGGATACTTAAATTCCGTGTCACTGGTCCAGGCCGAACAATCCTTCATCTAGCAATGCCAAAACTGAAGCACTTGCCGGCGCTCCCAAAAGCAGCACTTTGAACACCTAAAAGCATCTGACTTTCTTACCAGCATGGGAGGCGTTCGCGGGCTCAGCCTCCTCCCGTGGTAACAGCCCGGGCAGGGCTCAGAAGGTGCACGCGGCTTCGGGGATGGATTTGTCTTTTTGGACACACTGCCTCGGGTTCCTTTTTCCCAACAATATCTCCAGCTAACACTCCCAGAGCACTGCATGCAACCTGTTCACACACCTAAAAATAGTTTAGATTCAACTATATGTGTTTTCTCCTCAATGTATTCGCAACAAGGAAACACTCTAGAAATCAACTTTTAGAGCAACTTACAGCCTCTTTTACTACAGAAAAATTTATAGACTAGAACAGAATAGTTACGTCCTGCAAATCCAGGATGATATTGGAAATATTTTGGATTTCAGCTGGCTTCTCACCTACTCATTTTTGTTGCTACCCCTTTGCCTAGCCTACAGAGTGCTATACAGATAGACTGGTTTGTAAGCAAAGTTCAACATACACAAAGTTTGACAAATCCATTATCCCAGCAGCTCAACCTGTACCAGCATAAGAAAAGATGTTTAAGGAACTATCATGCTTTCACCTAACCAAAGCTAACGAGCTCAACAACAGACTATTTAACAATGCGATGTATCTCTGCAACAACCCTTCTTTGACAGACTAAGTCATCTTCTGTATTCATTTTAACAAAACTACGACAAGGTCACATTTCCTGGAAAGATCAGTTCAATGACAAAGAAAAAAGAAAATCTATACAAGGGGTTGGAGGGTTTTTCCCCAAAAAATATTTATCAAGTATGTTTTCCTCAGATTGCTAGGCATAGTTTCAGTTCCTCTCTGCAGCAAAAGCAAGCAGCACCCAATAAATGTTTCATTCAATAATTCAGGCACTTTATTTAACTTACCATAATGCAAACAAGTTTTTACCCGTGCTCATGCACAAGTAAGAGAGTTATAACAACATATAAAAAAAAGTTAGTATTTCTGTAAACTGTAGACTAGAATCATTACAGAGGCTTTAGGCATGGTTAGTGAATATTTATCAGGATCAGTGAAATGGAATTAAAAAAACCCCCACAAAAAACCCCACACAAAAAAACACAAACAAACAAAAAAATCAACACAAAAAAAACAAAACCAAAAAAAAACACCATCAAGAAATCCCTCAGTTATTTGGCTGCAATTTATCCCAGCCAGCTAATGCTACATACAAGTGCTAAAAAGGCAAAAGAAGCAAAGAAAAAAAATAATTGTGCCTCTCCTTATATGTTGGCTCACTGTTTGAAATTGAAATTTCAGAACTTAGCTTACACACAGATTCACTGCAAGAATACACAAAAATCAGTACAAATTCCTTTACAATTTGTCTTTTAGGCATACAATACTAGTTACCCCAGACCAAAGATAAAAGTTTTGCTGCCATCCCTTGGAAGCCCTTTTATCTCATCCTCGATTGCTCTTTTCAGTCAACATGTCTGGGCCTTGTCCCTGCACACAGCTAGCAAGTTAAGACCAGCAGTAAAGTCACCTTACAGAGCAGCTGAGTGAACAGAAAAATACAACTATAAGTTATTATTCAGAAAGAAATATCATATGCTACCAAAAGGATTAAGTCAACCTCTCAGACATCTATGACAGTGAATCACATCTGATCATTTAACACATTATAAAACATCTAGCAAAGCTTTTACTGGATTACTTCAAAACAAGATGTAATTACAGCTATGTAAACTGTGTTTTCCTTGTAGATGTTAAAAAGAGAACTAAGTTCTTAATTAATCTGTTTATTTTCTATTTCTTGTTTTTCCCAATGCTCAAATACACTTGGCTAGAAGAAAAAACACACAATTAGGAGTGACATGTGACACCATAGCTGCATTTCTGCAACGGCAATTTTCTTGTTACTCTTTGTTACGCCGCTTGTCTGATTTGTCACACACAAGAATTGATCCTTACCTTAAACAATGCATTTTCGTTTATTTACCGAGAAATGCTATCGTTAGAAATAAATAAATTGTTCTGTTACAGATGGGATGTCAGACACCAGCATGCTACTGCCAGCTTCAAAAACAAGAGACCATTCATAACTACAATTCATATTCTGTTCTCATTCTTCTGAAATCTTGGCTCCCCTTTTGCCATCATTTGTAACTGTCTGTATGCTGAAAATAGATATCTAGCAAACAATGCCATGTAGCCCAAGACCAACTCCCTTTATAGCTGCAGTTTAATTTAAGCAGTGTTCTTATTTCAATCCCCCAATTGTAGTAACATCTTTTTACTTTACTTTAGTCTGAAACACCAGTTTTATGGCCCCCCAGTGTTCTTCACTTCCATAAACTAAATCATAATACATACAAGTGCTTTTCTTGTCGATATTATAAAAGCCTCAATTTAGTTCTGCTTCTTTTCTCAGTCGCAAAAATAGCTTGTTAAAACAGTTAAAACCTAAATAAACTATGAAATAATTCACTAAACAGTACAAAAGGTAACTAAATAATCCAAAAGTAATACACATAGCACACAGAATAAAAAGCAGTTCCCCTTACAGAGAAATTCAGTTTCTACAGCAAAACACGGCAGCCGTCCAGCAGCTCCCTACTATGGTTAATCAAAAATTTTTCTAAGTTTGTTTTGTTAGACTATGTAAAGTCATCCCAATGGGAACTTCTATGAGAGTCTAGTTGTTCCTACTTCACTCTTACCCTCAGACTCAAGTCACAGTTCCTTCTCAGGGGCAGAGGAACTACAACTATTTTAGTGTTCCGGCGCTGGCAGGCGAACGACAAAAAATAGCCACGGAAAGACATAATCACAGCACTCGATCACATACAGGATATCCAGATTTAAGTCCTTGGCCTCCCTGCTCTATGTCTCTCCATATCAGGAACAAGGAAATACCCCACTCACAGCCCTAGAGAGCGAATCATTTGTGTAATAAGGTGTATACAATGCTTTTAGGATCCGTGTCTAGGAGATATCCTCAGCCTTTTTTCAGTTTGTTTTTTTTTTTTTAAAAAAAAAAAGAAGTCCCATTGAAGAACACCTTACATTCCAAACTTCAGCAGAACGTGGCTTCTCACCTAGCTTTACCCACGGTACTGGGGCCAGCGGTGTAGGTGAGTGAACATCCAGCTCTCCGCTACACTTGGTCTTTCAGGGCACCTCACGCTTCCCAAATGAAGAAGAGTAACAAGTGATTCTCTCTCAGGTAAAGAGCTTATTTGGCAGTAATATGGAGACTATGCTATCAAATTAATTCTCACAATGTCCTTGCATGAACACTGAAATGTCAGTATTTCACTTTAAAATTTTAATACAATATGTTAATTTCCTATAAATAGGAAATAAAATATACCATCTGTTCATGATTCAAGAACTGTATTGCAATGCAGCCATGCTCCAAATGTCATCGCTATATATTAACCTACCTTGGACAGACAAAATTATAAAACAGAGCTTAAAGCTTATTTTAGGTCTTACAACTGTTGTAAAAGCCAACTCAGTGCAGGACAATTGGGATGCATTGTTGGCAAGTATACTCAGTATGAGGAAATACGCCCAACATTTTCTAATAGTTTTCACAGAGAAATCGTATGAGATACAGCGCCATGTACCAGAAATAGCACGACACACACATTCAGAGATGAAAACGCAAAACCAGAAGCCTGTTTGACACAGAGAGTACACCCTCCCCCCAGCTTCCCTTGGGCAAGAAGCTGGCTGTCAGGTGTCCATCCTGCTGAGCAAACAAAGCTGGTCTTCCTTTTGAAACAGACCCCAATAAACACATCTTAAGTCCTCACTTCAAGAAAAGGACTTCCACTTTGCAAGATCACAAGATGGGTTTTTTTTCCCCAAGTAAAGCAATTAAAAACAGCCAGAGACCACATCTCCTAATAAAGCAGTAATACCGCAAGCACAGGCCATCACACACAAACACCGTCCTAGCGTTAAACATCCAATCTCCAGTCCTAGCTGGTCAGCATGAAGATGACGCCTCTAGAGAAGCAGGATGTGATTCTTGATTCTCAGAATTACCAGCTTTTTAATTCCTCACTGCATAGTCTGCAGTCCACAGCATACCCTTTTTTTGTCTAAACGGGTTTGGTTAAGGACACTCTGTTACAGCAACCAATTAAAAACATAATTATAACTTACAGCCATGATAAAATTTGCCATTTTCATTTAGCTTTTGAAAAAAGGATTTTGTTGTTGTTGTTGACAGAACAAGAATCATCCTCTACTTTATTTCACAAAATAGCCATGGAATTTTTTTATGTATGAAATCTTAAATACCATCCCTTTGTGCATAAATTCATATGCACAGATACACCAAAGAAGGGAACACAAGCTAGTACTATCATCTCAAGTGTCAATTTTGGAAGCATTTTTTTGGATTATGCTCTTAGCCAAGGAAGCCTTTGCATCTACCCTCCTCCAACTGCTCCCTGGCTGCTAGCACACACATTCATTCAAAATATACAGAGAAAAATACTAGGGAATTTTTAATCACAGCTGGAAGAAGAATCTCATTTTAAAGCAAACTGGAAGAGGAAGCATACAGGCATTAATTTTTCTAAAGTTCCTCAGTACCTGAATTTGCTCTGGGGTAAGGGAATTAACTAGCAGAGACTTGTGCCTGCCTAATTAACAATGCATGAATGGAATGTCCAAACAGCTATGAGCGGGTATGTTGCATAAGCATAATAAATCAAATAAATAAAGGTAAAGTATGTTATCTTCCGTTCTTTTATCACATGTAGCTTTTCCCTATCAAGAAGTGGCAGAAGCAGCTCTATTACTGACCTTAACTGTACCTTAACTTAAACAAGGTAGAGACTCAGACAGTTACTGCTAATGAAAAGACATTATTTAAGATTAATTTAATCGCATACCTTTCATATACATTCTCACAACATCCCCACAACAAAGATGAAGGTATACATTAGGATTAATACAAACAAATTTGTGGAAGTTACTTGTCAAAAACCATAGAAAACCTACTTGACAAGAATAAAATTTAGATTTATACCTGCAAATGGAAAGGAACCCACGCGACTTTCAACACCACAGCTGTATTTGTTAGGACAACAAATAGGTAAAAGAAAAAATTCCCATGATGTCACAAGAACTTTGCGGCGGGGGGGGGAAGTAGCCAGTGATTTCAGCTGTGGCCCCAGTTCAGGATTTTAGAATCATTATGCAAAAGCTAAAAATATTTTTTTATGATGTCTCAAAGGGTCCTGCACCTAGCACAGAGCAGGATCCTCACCCTCGCTACAAGTCGCAGTAAACCCCCGACGTGCCCACTGTCTGATGGCACTGGCAGGTGCTGCTCATCCCTTCTGAGCAGACACCATGGGTGGCCAGTGTATACCCATGCCAAAAAAACCCTCAACCGTTACAAAATACTCCTATACGTTTCTATCCTTTAATTGTCATGTGTATTTGCAGTTGTACTTGGCCCTAAATTTCTCACTTATTTTCCACCTGCAAAATGTCTCATGAGTATTATCTAGAAAGTGAACTAAAGTGTAGTTTAATGCAATTATTAAAATTTATCTTCACTGATATTCCTTTTATTAATATTTTTTTTAAGAGGGTTAGCAATGGTAAAGTAAAAAAATATACGAATTCGAACAGTTTCAGACAAAGCTTTTGAGATGACAGGGAAGGCATCCATTGACACAAGATCTGGTAGAGCAGAATCTCAATTTATGTTAAGTAAGTCTAATCCCAGCCTATTAAGGAGTGACACGTCTGAAAATAAGGACGTGATGCATGTCACAAAGAGCTTTGCAGAGAAAGAACCTGAACTCTGGAACCATGCTGAACTACATCACCCTGAATTTTTGTCAGAGTATCCCACACACTGACATGCTGCTTGAATTTGGAGCTGTTGCCGCAATTATTAGCTATTCAAGCTATTGAAAAATGACAGCCCCTGCTCAAGTGGAAATATTGATTCCTTAGGGATGACTCTTCCCCCACAGCACTACATTGCTTTGGAGATGGATTATCCAACAGAGAGTGTTTCACAGTAACTGTCACTAAACAAAACAGAGCTAAATTCAGTGTCCAGACCATATGGATTAGGACAAGGACAGGAAAAGCATTTTTGTCAACAATAACCTCAGTGATATCTCAGAGCATAAATAAAACTGTCAACAATGTTGGCCAGAAACCTCACCCATTAAAAGCTGATTTCACAACTTTCTGCTTCTTTCCCATTCCAAATTTCCTAGGTAGTATCTAGTAACAGACCTCTATCTGTGGCAGTGTCTAAGTTAGAGAGAAAACAGTTTTAATCTGGGATGGCAATTCCCAAATTCCTAGAGTTATGGCTGAGCAAAACTAAGATAAATCCTCTTTCCTACTTAAATGGCTTCATATAGATACGTGTGAGCAATAAGTAATATGTTCTGTAAGCAATAATGTATGTTACTAATATACATGTATTAATATATACATGTATCAATGTATAGAATAGAGTGTAGTCCATAAGTAATAGTGTCCTGTATGAGGGATAGATCCCTCATATGGGAAAGTCAATATGTATACAAACTATACCAGCAACTTTACCAAAAGAAGAACAGCTGTACTGGGTTCAACCACAGGTCTCCATAACCCATGTCTCCATAAACTTGTGCTTTGGGATGATCAGAACAAGCATATGGTTCTTCTCCTAAGAAATCTCCCAGCATCCAACTATCAAAAGCAAAATCCTTTTAAAAACTTAAAATGCGCAATACCAAGCACTACACAAAGGTGCGTTTATAGGAAATCAAACAGGAAAACGGGAAAAAAAAGTTAGCCATATTCTCTTACAGAGATCATAAATGCAGGAGGCAATGACACAGTGTCTTTACGCACCCTATCTTTATGCTCTCTGAAACTTGGGCTATACAAGCAGCCACATGGCCACCAGTATACAGCAGGTGAGGGGCACCAAGTGCTAACTTTACAGAACCATCTCCATAGCCCGGCATACATAATACTCTTCCTTAAGTCTCTGCTTGGTGGAAGCTGCACATGCCCTAACAGAAAACAACTCACCCCTCTCTATCCTCTCAATTCAGACCCCAAATCCATCCAGGCATTTGAGACACTGGTCCATAGGCTTAACCTTTTTTTTTTTTTTTTTTCTTCTCTCCTACAGGGCACCATGTGCATGAAAACTTCAGGCTGCCAAAGCACATGATGAAGGTGTGACAATACAGTCCACACAATAGTGCCTTAGGAAACATGTATTTGCAGATTTGGACTGTAAGGACCAATTGCTCCCCAGGTTTCTTCCCGTCATGCTCTCACAACACCAGCAAGCAAGGTCCAAGAACAAGACAGGGTAGACGACAGGAGCTCGTGTTTCAGCAAAATACCACTGGCACCAAGCCTTAAGGTGATAGGGGAAAGGGAATGTTGGGGGAGGGAAACACACTTTTGGAAATATAATCAAATTGTTATGACAAAATTGGCTTTCAACCCCGAACTATTTCAATTACCTTCTGGTGGTGGGGGAGGGAATTCCTCTGTGTCCATCCTAGTGTATCCACAGCGCCTTTAGCAGACTGAAAAACCCTGCAAAAATGAAGGGAACATGTTTTGTAGATGAACATAATTTCAAAATATTGAGACACTCCTTTTCCATTTGGCCAAGCTCATACGTATTAGCTAATACCATTATGGAAGAGAGGAAATGTGCCTGGCTCCTTGCTTCAAAATGCATCTAGTCCAAATTTTCACGTACACAGCCCTCAGTATTGGAGCCAATTCTTGTAATGATCTCAATAAGCCAGCTGAAGAAAGATGAAGTTTTCCAACTATTTGGTACTCTGCAGCTCCCACTGTGACAATCACAAGCAGATTACTAAAACATGTCATTTCAATGCCTGTTTAGAGTATATATTCTGTTTCAAAATCTTCATGAAGGGAAGGGGGAGAAAAATTCTAGGAAGCTCATCAGTTTTGATGATGCTTTTCTCTGGCAATCAGAAATCCTAAGTTTTAACTATACACAGCTTTTTTTTTTTTTTTTTTTTTGGCAATCTTAAAAACTCTGCTTGAGTCCCTTTACTTCCACCTCTCCTGAGAAGAGTGAAGTACCAGTAAGCATTCTCCTGAGCACCTTCTCTTTCTTCCTCTTTTCTCAAATGCCATCGGTCTCATGTTTTAAGGAAAAGAATAAACCTAAAAAGCATTCCCGTACTTTGGTCATGAACGCACCCTGGGAGAGAGAGCAAAGCCCAGAACCCGTGAGAGAAATTTTCCTTCCTTCCCCATAACAGTACTTAATAGCAATATTCCAGTATCATCTGCAAGGACAAACTGGACCTGTTGTGCTAAGCAATGCACACACTCTACCCCAAACCCATTTTCATTCTAACTCAAGAGACAGCATATCAAAGACTCAGAAGGTGGCTGAGAAGGAAAAGTAAGCTTCCAAAAAGCCACACAAGACAGTGGAAGAGCCAATGCTAAATTTTCTGTCCTACTCTTGAGTAGCCCATAGATGTTAATATCAAGAAGCTACTTTTTCTGCTTCCAACAGCACACAAAACAGCTCAAGCCCTTGGAAAGTCTCCAGAGCCGAAGTATGAAAAGAGTAAACTGAGGAAGATAGTGAAATTCAAGGTATAGTGGAGAAATAATAAATTAAATTAATCATGATACAAAGGTCAAATCAATTGCCACTTACAAAAGAGGTGGCAGCGAATGGGAAGGGTGTGCCTCAAAAAAAGATCCAACCTTAGGATGTACCAGGCAATTTACCTCCCTGGCATCAGGTATGCAAGGACAAATCATCAGGGCAGACGTGCCAGAAAGGATAACAACTCTGGTAGCACAAGATCCGCATATGATGAGACAATTCATAACAGCTTGCATTCCCCAAGCATACTGAACTCCCTTTTAAATCGTCTTAAGCCTTGGTAATTCTTAATCAAGTCCTGCACAAAAACAAGTAGCTTCAGAGACAAGACTCAGAAAGGATTCACATACATATACAACATCTGTCTACAACATACAAAATATTTCATTACGTGCTTTCATTATACAGTGTCCCTTCCAAAGCCCCTCTCTATATGTCTGCAGAGCTCAAAGGCATGTTCCTGTTTACAAATGTCTGGAATGCATCTTGCCACACCAAAATTCCCAGCCAAAATGATGGAAAATTATGGTTTGAGGAAAAGCCTATTTTTCTTAATTCTTTTAAAGTTGAATCATCACTGTAACATAGGTTTTCAAGTGTGAAACATAGTAACTGGCAAACTGAAAGTCAGTCTCAGAACCTCCTCCAAATACGTCTTTAAGAGAGTAGCTAAAAGGCTTTCAGAATTTTTTTTTTATTTAAATGTATAATGCAAGTTTTTAAACACCTATGGAAGTTAAAGTTAACAACTATTTTAAAATTAATTTTCTTCCTCACAAGCATACTAACTATTAACACGAAGAGCTGAGCTACGGAAGTTTGCAGCTTGTTTTCTGTTTTGATCTAGCTAACAGTGACAAGCTTCGAATTACACAAGGATTGTGTTGAAGAAGGACACAGACCTAGTGTTAGAGTCCTAGCCACTGACCTGCTTGCTGCCATCTGAACAGTGCAGTTATTCACAAGAAGAAAGATACACTTTCTCACTTAAGAATGCCTTAGGGTTTGACTTGTATGTTGCACTAATTCATCTCGAAGTTCCACAGATTTTTCTCTACTCTTTAGACACCGAGAAAAACATTGCAGCAGCAAAGAGAGCTTGTGTATTGTACATTCCAGTAATACCCTCCATAAAAATAAAATAATTGCCACTTTATGTAGTAGACGGCACGTTCATGGAACAATTTCTAACAGCACCATATTTCAAAGAGAAGTTCTTCACTCTTCTGTTGAAAGGCGGGGGAACTAACTCAAGTCAAAGATGTTTAAATCAAGATTAAGCCAGATGATTTAATTCAGCTAGTAGCGTATGGCACAGTTTGCGTTTGTAGCTCAAGTGGTTTCCCTGTTGATTCTGCTGCTAACGGAGTTACACACCACACAGCTATACAGGTACATTCAAACAATAATCATGGAAATCACAGCTCAAATGAAGCTGAAAGGGATCTTTGAATGTCCTCTCATACACTCAGGACAGGTGTTTTCAAAATTAGATCAGGTAGCTCAGGGCCTTTTCCAGCCCAGTTCTGAACCCCACCAAAGGTGGAGGTTTCACCACCTCCCGGCAGCCTGCTCCTGCATTTAGCCAGCCACACCAAGAAGAGTTTTTCCTTTATGCCCAACTGGAAATTACCCTTGCAGCCATTGCCTCTCATTCTCCTGCTGTGCACCTCTGAGAAAAGCCTGGCTCTGTCTTCCTTCCAACACCACCTTAGGGAATAGAGGACCACAATTCAATGTCCCTCAGTCCTTTCTCCTGAAAACAACAAAAACCCAGCTCCCTCAGCCTCTCCTGACCTGTTTTCACTCCCAACCACGGCAGTAGCTTTCACTGGACTTGCGCCAGTTTACCAGTCCCTCAGGTGTACTGGGCCCCACACTGAACACTGCATTCCAGACACAACACTGTGACCACTGACTATAGGTTATTTAGTTTAACATAAAATTATTTAAGAAACTAACCAACTATGTGCTTTTAAGACACAGGTTACCAAAATTTTGTTCCAAAGGTATTTAAAAATTCCATCTAGAAAAAAATAACCTATTAAACATGAAACACATGAGCTATTATATTAATGTGAATTGCATTATAAAATTATGAATCTGAACAATTGAACAACTGCCCTGAGGTACTGGACATGACACAAAGGTTACCAAAATACAGAGCTTTTTTTCCCCCTGTAAAATTAATTTCTCAAACACAGTGTAATCTCTAGTTAATGACTCAAACCGCTCCCTTCCAGGCTCCACAGCAATCACAGAAAAACGACAACAGAAAGAAGCTCTGGAAGTTACCTACCCCAAAGGCGAAGGTCTCCCACTGGCTTCCAGCTGCCCGACATCTCAGTGCTCATCACCTTCTTTCCTTCAGGTGAGGGTAAAGACATAGCAGCAGGCAGTGTGGACCACAGTGGTGGTCTACAGATTGCCTCCTTTCCATTTCTTGCCCCTCGCTTCCCATGTGTACCCAACACACAGCAGATGCAGGGAGAGAGGCCATGGGGCCCCCAGACACTTTAAGGAAAGGCCAAAAGATGGGCCCTCACATCCCCTGTCTGCTTCCTGATGTTCTCACCTGGTCCTTTCCTGTCAAACTGTTTGAAGGAACAGGCAGCTTTTATTCATATTTACAGATTGGAAGAGGAAAAACAGCTATCCAACTTTGCAACTTCCCAGTTTAGTTGTCTGCTTATAATGGGTTAATCATTGAACCAATCTAACAGAGCAAACCCACATAAAGAAAATATTCTGAGCCTAAGAGACTACTGCTGTTAAAAAAAAAACCAAAACTGATTTGCAGCAGGGCAGCATGCTTCTATTCCAGCAGTTTAGCTAGTTAACTTTGGAAGTTTGTCTTTAAAAATCAGCAATAGCCATGTTAAATGCACGTATTTTGAAAGAAAACAATTCAGATCCCTTAATACATTGCAATGTATTTAGGCCTCACCAAGTCTATAATGATTTCTAAATTTTAAATCGATATTTAAGAAAGAGAAAATGTAATTAAAATACATCAAAATCAGATGTCCCCGAGCAATGCTTCTCACGCAGAGAAGTCCTGCGCAGTGGAAGCAGTCAGATCTTGAATGGTGCATGCACCAGAAACCAGAATCAGCCAAGTGTGAAATGATCCCCAAGGACAGCACCCAGCACATCCCAGTGACAGGACACGTGGGAAGCGTTTGAAGGGGAGGTTTAGACTGGACACTAGGAAGCATTTCTTTACCAAGAGGGTGGTCAGACACTGGAACAGGCTTCCTAGAGAGGTGGTCGATACCCCAAGCTGTCGGTGTTTAAGAGGGATTTGGACAATACCCTTAATAACACACTTTACTTTTGGTCAGCCCTGAATTGGTCAGGCAGTTGGACTAGATGATTGTTGTAGGTCCTTTCCAACTGAAATATTCTAGTCTATTATTTTAAATTTTCCACCAAGAGCGTTCACCTTCAACCACAAAAGCTGGTACGGAAGGAGGTGGGAGACTGCAGTGTCCCACAGCAGACCTTACAATCTCAGAGCATTAATACCTCTGTAATTAAAGGCCAGTGGCCTGGCATCCGCGAGACTGAAATTCTGACTCCATGGCAAACAGCATTTTTGGCAAAGAAAACAAAAGCAACTTTATACTCATCCAAAGACTACAGAAGAAAGTCAGCGTTCCGCTGTGTGACTCAGTTTCCCCTCCTATTACCTCTGGTAACTCCTACTGCCTCCAGGACTAGAAGGTCTCTCAGCTACGGCTGCACGTCAAATTTCATTCGATAGTTTCCTCTAATGGTAGGATGAGCAACAGACCACAAGTTCTCAGCTACCCACATACAAATACTGATCAACATCTACATTTCCACTTCATCAAAACTATTTTCCAAAAGTAATTACTTATTCAATAGCCAGAAGGCAACAGAGGCAGGACCAATGCAAACTCGGCCAAAACTACAAGGCAGGGCAGCGTTACACCTGGTGGCACAGTGCCTATCCACTGAGCTCCCAACAGGTACACGCAGCCAAGCTTTCCAGCTCTACCACCTTAAGAACTGTGAAGGTGACATACCTTCTCTTTAATGAGTGTGCACTACAACTGCAGTGACATCAGGATTCTTCATTCCTAACAGCGCAGAAAGAATGAGCCAGGGAGCATTTTTTTAATAGAAAACAGAAAAGACAAAACAAGGAGACTGATTTCCAAGGAACTATGAGTCATGGAGAAAGCTTAGTGCAGGCAAGCTGCAAAGCAACTTTGCTGAGAAAGCCTGAAAGCCTAAAAATTAAATTAAAAAAACCCGAACAAACCACAAGAAAACCCTGTGAAGACAAAGCCCATGAATGTCTAAAATCCTCCTATGTCCACATCACTTACTGAATATTGCTGTGTAATGCCCAATTGAGTCTTCTTCCACCTGTAACTACAGAAGTTCTGCTGGGAAGTGAATTTTGCTGAAATTTGATATATAAACTCTTTTGAGAGTGCAGAGAAACAAGGAGAAAAAAGAATGCAGGAGAAAGAAGGTTAATTTCCTCTTTTTTTTTTTTTTTTTTTTTTTTTTAAGGTCCTCAAGATGGCTCTGTTACACAGAAAACATGAAAACTGACAGCACAATTTATTCTCCATACAAGACTACTCCTAAGAAACACAGGCCGCCCTGCAGACTTTTTTTTATTTTTTAAAGAGATGTTTTTATATTACAGTGGGTGTGAATGAAGCAGGCATTTATATTACGACAGCTTACCATCACATGCTGTAAGCCATGGAAGAAGGCTGTATCAAGATTGGATCATTATTTATTTCTTTTAATGTACATTTGGTTTTATTAATAGCTAACAGTTCTATATTGTACTAATTTTATTCTTAAATTTACCAAAGAAAATTAGCTGAATTATAGGTGATGGAATAATAAGCAACTGCACAGGTTCAAGTAGAAACTAAATATGAAGCCCAGTTCAATCAGGGGAAATTCTATTACCAGCTGCAACACAAACAAGGTCAGATCCGCAGAGATGCACATTTTTCAGACTGCATGCGGAATCCACTTCCCCAAAACCTACTTCACTTCTTTTTCTGCCACCCTTTCTCGCACCAAGCAACGTCCTGCTAAAAGCTGGAGAACTACACAGCAGAAAGCCCTGATGAAGCAGCAATCTACAGGGACACCCTGAGAACATGGCTGAAGATTGGTATTCTGATCCTCCTTTTTAAAGGGTATTAATTTACAACCTTTCTTCACCTAGAGCAGATTCCTGCCCAGTACATTATCTGCAGGAGGGGAAAAGAAGAAGAAAGCAAGGACTGCATTTGTAGATTTGTCTGAGGGCTCCTATCCACAAATGCAGGCAGAAAGCACTATGGGTTTTTTAATATTTATATTCTTCCTCTCTAAGGACAGATTATTACTGCAAGGCAAAATACAGAATCACTGATTCATAGACTCGGTCAAGTTGGCAGGTATCTCAGGAGGTCATGTAGTCCAACCTGCTACTCAAAGCCAGGTCACCTATCAGGCAAGAGTAGGCTGCTTTATCTAGTGGGATCTTGAAAATGTCCAAAGACAGAGACTGCACAACCTTGCCATGCAACCTGTTCTCCTGCTTGGTTGTCCTCCTACGGAAAAATATTGCCCTTCTATCTAGGTAGAACCACGTGTACCTTCAGTTTATGACCATTGCCTGTTGTCCTGCCACCTTCCTGATAACCTGACAGCAGATGGGGGCAGGCTGCCTTTTGGCCCCCATGAAACATCTCTTCTCCAAGCTGAACAAGTCCAGCTCCCGCAGCTGCTCCTCTGGGGCAGTGCTACAGCTCCCTGACATCGTGGTGGCCTGGTGCTGAACTTGCTCCAGTTTATCCACATCTTTCTTGTACTGGGACAGAGTGGGGTGTGGACCTAACACTGGATGCAATACTCCAGGTGTGGTCTAACAAGCGCTGAGTGAAGGGGAACCCTTCCCTTCAAAGGAGCTCTTCCATCCCACGCGTACAACCTTGCCCTCATCCTTGCTGAATTCCACCAAGTTCCTGCCTGCCAGCTCCTCCAACCTGCTCAGGTCCTCCTGAATGACAGCCCTGATCTCATGCACATCACTACTCATCCCTTTCCCCAGCCTGGCATCATCTGCAAACTTCATGAGCCAGGGCTGGTCACTTTCCTTCCAAGTCATGCATAACATTAAACAGGACACATCCTAGGACAGACAGCTGGGGCACTCCACTGGTTACCAGCCTCCAGGTAAGTTACAACCAACTATCCACCTCTAAACCCAACCATCCCACCAGTTTTTCACCCATCTAGTAGTACACCCACCCAGATCGTAATGACATTCTGCAAAAGACCTTGCTGAACCCAACATGATTTTTATTATTAAGGTCAGTAGCACTATACTTAACTTACAAATATTGAAGGAATGAGAGGGAGTATGTATAAAACGTTACTGAAACCAGGGAAGGGAACAGGTTCCCGAACATGCATGTAGGGCATCCAGCTTCCAGTGTATAAGCCTTTGCTCCTGCCTTTTGTGCTGGCAACTGTTTGAACACCCAAAGGAAGAAAAGGGGCATTGCCCTGCATTCCATCCTGGTAGTCAAGTGTACCATAACAATCAGAAGCATCTGAAGAATTAAAAGTGAATGCTGGCATCACGTACTTGTAGTCAGGACTGATTATTTCATTTTGTTCTGTGCCACACAAACTAGAGGACTGTGTTGCTGGTTCAAGACCATGGTCTTCCACATTACACGCACAGGTAAAAAAAAAAACAAAAAAAACTATGAATACTAAGAGCTTTTCTTAATTTGCTCTAAATTTGATTGCAATCAAATAACTTCATCTAGAAAAGTAACCTTATTTCTGAAAGTGCTCTTTTAAACTTAATCCAAATTAGTCCCTTCCGATATCGGAGATCAAGTATTACCTTAACTGGAAACATTCTCAGGGAAGATTTCTATTTTTAAGTCAGAGAAGATGCTTGCATGCTGCATAACACTTCAATTGTGATTTAAACCTACGTACGGTTTAGTTGCATACATATTATTATAATACACATGTAATTAGAATTATTATGCAGAGTCCTTATGTTTTTTTTATAAAAACTGCACCAACATAGTCATCTAGTCTAGTAATTCTGATCAGCTTCACATGTAAAATACAGTATTTTTGCTCCTCCTGAGAACTATTTTTATTCCCCTGCGGATCAAGTTCCTGGCTTACAAAAAAAAAAAATAAAAAAAAGGATACACATGAATCTTAGCTTCCAAAAAAGGTGTGTGTGGGATGTTTTTTATGGATATAGTCGATAAAGTGTTTTTTCCCCCTCCAATTGTACTTAACCTGCACATCCACGCCAAAAGCAGGAAGTCCTGGCCAAACCTGCATTAAACTGATGAGTCCCAGTTTTACAAAGCATAGGTTGTCTTTCAAGATACTGATGACAACTGATGAAAATTTCCATCAGAAGCTCTTTCCGATGACACACTAAACTAAAGATGCAATTTCTACTGCTCACTGCAAACCTAGTCCTGAGACACACGCGTTTTCTAAACATTTTCAGGTTTTGGGTACTGTAGTCCTTGGAAAAGTAACCATACTGTTTCTTATCAAGGACAACCCATTACAGACAATGAATCACATCTGTTCATTACAAAAGTGTCCAATTGAACAAATTTATTTCACCTGATGAATAAAGTTATTAAGACGACAAATACTGACTCTTATTCCTGTGTTTCTAAAAAAAACCCAACTATTTGGAGTAAAATGTGGAAATACGTTTCTAATCATTAATGAGAAACATAATGCATGCTCCAGAAAAATAACATAAACTTCATAGATTTGTTTTTTATAACACCCAAATATTATTCAAATAAATCAGATATCAGGTAATACTTTAGCTGTTAAAACATCAATTAAAGAAAGAAAAATTGTAGTAGCACCTGCACAGAACAGCCCTCACCTTCAAAATATGTATAATGGAAGGCAGTTTCCCATGGAAGTGCAAGTTCTGCATCTAGTCCTAACATCAGTGGTCTTCACTTTTTCCTTGATTTGGAAATGAGTAGGTCTCTTCCTTCTTCAGCTTCTGTAGTTCAAAAGGTAAGTTTTTAAGACTCAAATTAGTCAGTCCGTGGTTTGCAATAACACTAAATGTTATGTATAAAACTCTAAAAGAACACTGAGGATGTGACATCTAATGCTTTAAAACGGTGAAAATATAAAGTCAAGAACCATAAGCTCAAGACTCACTGTGGTCCTAGCAGGAAATCTAGATATTGCTGTTTACTCCCCAATAACTTACAATCCCATTTTATAGATCAGTGTTTATCCACTTTCTTGACATTTCTGAGATGTATATCCTGTATCTCTGAGGAAAAAAAAAAAAAAAAGTCATACGATTTCTGCAATCTTTTTGAAAGCACTTCTAGAAAAGAGATTACAGAACAGAAGTGAGAGTGAGTATCTGACCTTGAGCTTGGATCCTAATAGTTAGTATTCATGGCTCAGTCCCAAGAAACAAGTATTGTACAGTACAGTAAGTCACTGAAACAGATTTTTCCAAGATAATGCCCCTATTCAGCACCACGTAAGTAGAACAATTTATTTTGCTGTGGTTAACTGCTTCACCCACGCATCTGACATTAAGCTTCAGGCTTCCTGACTGAGCAGCGAACATGTAGGACATGAATCAATGTTGTGCAGTTATGCATCACTTCCCACAGTCTTGCTGATTCAGGCAATTCAGAATAAAATATGAATCAAATTTTTGATCTAAAAACAAAAGCTTGAAAACATATTTTTCAAATCTTGTTTAGCATTACGTGTCATCATTGCCTTAAAAGCAAGTTGTACTTTTACGTGTCCCTGGTTTCAAAATAACCTGAAGTATTTTGGTGCAACTAAAACTCAGTATTCTTTACTGTAAGAAAATGTCCAAGCTATTTAAATCTCAAAAGACACTAGTAATGCAGCAGTTTGCTTCCACAGATATGTGACAGACCTTGAGTCCCAAGATTCTGCTCTCTGCAAACCACATATGCGCACAATGACATTACTGAGAAAGATGTGAAAACAGAAAGAGTAGTAAGACATAGTTGTATAGGTCCATAACAAGAATTTTGGTTTATCTTGCTCATGTACCTCCCCTCCTCATCATAACGAGCACCTCCCCCTCATAACATGACTGCAGTCTCCCTAAGTAATTCTCAGGCTTCAGTTTATGAATCCCTGATAATTTCCAAGCATCCAGGCTTGCAGCTTTTCCAAAACTCTTTCAACAGCTTCTAGATTCAGAAACTAATTTACTAATATTAATTTTCCACTACCAGATGTAGTAACGAGAAAGACTCTGTACGAGCAGGAGTGAAAAAAAAAAAATCTGCTACTTTTAACAAAAGAAGGTCTTGGATATGAAAAATGCCTCAGTCACATTTGGTAGAATATATACAAAATGAAAGACTAAGTCATACCACTACCAATAAATCCTCGTTTATTGCACTGTTATAACATACAGAATGTTGAAAAAGTAAGATGTACTCGACAATTGCATTCACAGTGTTTAATTTCACACCGTAACTCCAAAGGAAGTTTCTCTAAGGGACAACTGCTACAACAGATATTCCACAAGAAGCATCCAAGGATGGTATGGAAATGCACTTGCGGCTCAAAAAGCCATCAGGAAGCTGAACTTACAGAAAGACAGTATCAAAAAATGCCTTTAAATTTAGAGGCCATAAGACAATTCCCCATGAGATCCCTTCTACAGGTCTAAACTAAAACTGTAAAATGAAAAGACGTAATTAAAGGAAAAGCAAAGAGAAACAGAAGTCACTTTACAGAAGCAGAAAGAAAATTCCTATCCCACATCTTTTCTTTGTCTTTACATAAGTACTACACACTGCTCATTTCTCCATCACATGCAAAATTGAGAGCAGTGTAGTATTATAGATGCATGAATAAACTGACTGCAGTTCTGCACAATATAATCTGAAAGTCTGAATCAAAACTACTCCTCCTCTTGCTCCTCCTGGACTGCAGAATGTTTCCTGGTTCTTCAGAAATAGACTGAAGTTTATAAATTTTCTACAACAGATTCTAAAAATAAATTTCTACTTTATATAGAAGCAGTTAACAGACTTCCTGTTTTACAAATGAGTAATGCACTATTCCCAGCTGCATTAAATTCCATCAACAATTATGAAGTTTGACAATAGCCCTTCAGGTTTTAGACAAGCTTGTTGTCTTCCTTCAGATGTTTATAAACTATACAAGGACTCCCAAATAGCCCAGAATCAACCGAAGAACTCCTCTGGTGCTGACATTTCTTCGCATCAAATTTATTAATGCTGAGACTAAATACCCTCGATTCTGCAAGAAATGGAAAAACATTCCCCTCCCCAGCAGTAAGTAGTAGTTGCCTGGCAAAAAGAAAAAAAAAATCAGTACAAGATCTTATACATATAAAATGATAACCAAGAAAACAAACAAACAATGAAAAAGCTCTGTTAAAGAGAATAACTTAAACAGACTGAAAGGCACTAAAAAACTACAGAAGCACATAAAAAAAAAGCTATGATGTTTAATATTAAAAATTCAGCCTACTCAAAACTAAGGCTGTACGTTACAAAGTTCAGATTCTAGAAATCTTAAAGACATACTATACACAGCTACTAGATTTAGGATAACCAGAACCTTTTCTGTTCAACATATGACTAAAGTAAGTGTTTACACTTAGTATTTCAACCTGGTGTATGTCAGCACACTTCCGCTGAAATTAATGGGCTAGAAGAAAATAAAAAGAAAAAAAAAAAAAAAAAAGAAGATGCTGAGGTACCCAGACCCTCAATTTCAATTACAGTAAAAATTAGAATCTAAATACCATTTATGTAATACTGTGGATTTTTAAAGCTAATTTCAACAAATGTTACAGCTTGTTTCACAGTATTCTACTCCGGGAAAGGACTGCCACACTCTACTGATGAGCGAAACCATATCCTATCTGCTGAGAGTAACCATAGCTCCTGGTCAAAGAGGGCTCCTGTGCACAGGCACGGAGGGAGGCAACCTCCTCTTCGGTACTTTGGTGTGCTCCCCACTGACCTGTCAAAGCAAACAGCACAAGACTTGCACATTTGGTCTCAACGTCTCAGAGTTGCGATGCCAGCCTGCACCCGCCCATCGCGCAGCACTATGGCTTTTCTCCGTATCTGGTGGTGCACGGACTCCCGAATCCAGAGGATCTTGCTGGGTCCTGGCGCTCAGCAGCAGCTGACGGACAGCACGTTCCTCAAGCGTCTACCTGCCCTCAAGGTTCTTTCTCCCACATCCACCCGTGAGCAACAAAAGCCCCACACACTGGACACCCTGTGCCTGTCCCATCACAAGATGCCTGTTGCTACTCACACAGTAGGTCATGTCTCACGTACAATGCCACAGGTAAACTAAGAAATCTGCAGACTATATAATAAAAGTCTTGAAATCTCACTGTAAAATCTTCAGAAATATCAGATTTGCAGGTAATGTCTAAAGAACTACTGTTTGCAACCAGATAAACACATGTAACTAGTTCATGGGCTACTCAGCCCAAGGGTGGAGGGAAAAAAAAAAAAAAGACAAGATGTATTAAACAAAGCAAGTCGGACAGATTATCAAGATCAAACAGATCACCCAAGTGAAAAGAATGAAGGGCCCACTGAAGAAAACAGCTGAACAGCCAGGACCCCTGCCTGAATAATGGGCTTGCAGTTGTAGGCATCCAACATGTCCCATGTTCAGGCAATAAATCTGCGTCTCCTGAGCACCAACAGAAAATTTAAAACGTGTAACATTCATTTCTACTGCAGAACAGATTGCTCACTGGGGTTCACTAAGCAGAGTGAAAACTCTTTGGGAAAACATTTATTTTCTTTACAATAATAACAGTTACAAACTTACATACATTGGTATATCCTCACTGTATTTATTCAGCACGAGATAGTTTTTAAACAGTCAATCTTTCTTATTTCCTGACTCACACACACACACACAAAAAGCCTAGACCTTAAATTGCACAACTGAAAAAAGAAGGTACTTTTTACATTGCAATTAAACAACCTGGAACCTGCTAGCACAAGACAAAAGCCACGTTCTTAGTAGCTTTGGGGAAAGAAAAGAAGGATTGAACAAATACTTAAACAAAAGAGCACAGAACTTAGGATGGATAACATCTTTTTGGTCAAAAAGACACGCACCACAACGAAAGGCCTTTAAAAGAAGCCTTTGCAATCGGCAAATCACTAACAGCCGCCTTTGCAAGCACCTGGTATTGCCTACTGAGAAAGCCCACTCGCTCGCCCAGGTGAGCGACCGGCCAAGCTTTTAAAGCTGTTCTTGCTCTTACCCGTAAGGACAGGGCATCTTTCAGAAAGTAACTACGCGGTCTGGGCTCACCCCAAGCAATTCTAAAACTGCTCCGATAGTTAAAGTGTTAATTACAAAGAAACCAAAGACAATTTCCAAACCTCCTTAGAAAAGCAAAAATACATGGTACTGTGCCGGAGTATTTCTCCCCTCTTTCAAGAAAGCCGATTTAACTGCAGACGCCAGCTACAAAGCTGGTGTGGAACACAGTTTTTAAGAAGGGGGAAGGAAGGAAAGAAACTCAAGTCCGGCCGGGAGTTTGGATTTTCGACAGCCTGGTCCGTACCCGATTAAAAGGGGAGGGAAGGCGGAGCCGGGCAGCTCCCGGAGGCGAAGAGGCGCGCACGCCCGCAAAAACCCCAGGGAAAA
Source organism: Scopus umbretta (assembly GCA_013400535.1). NCBI lineage: Eukaryota > Metazoa > Chordata > Aves > Pelecaniformes > Scopidae > Scopus > Scopus umbretta. The sequence continues at coordinate 61,563 of VZTL01012570.1, forward strand.
CCTCCGGGAAGAAACCGTCACCGAAGATCCAGAGCTGGAAGTTTGGAAAAGGAGCAAACGCGCTTATTAACGATCCCTTGCACCCTCGCTTCACTAACTCGCCAGGCAAGCCGCGTCACGCTGGTGAAACCTATTTAACAACGCATTTTGGAAAAAATCGGGTTTTCCTCTCCCGCCCCCCCGCCCCGCGGCGGGCGGACATTCCCAGCTGCCAGCCGCCGGCGCCCCGGGGAGGGCGGCGGGACGACCGCTGCCTGGACGAGTCGGGCT